>CAWVOY010000003.1:0-71799 GCA_963931895.1 Eupithecia pulchellata | reverse complement strand
CTCTGCTGCCTTTGGATAAAATACAACAAGGATGGTCATTCATTGAGAGTCAGATTTTAAACTCATTTAAAATGGAAGCATTTAAAAAATATTTTAAAAGAACTTGGCTGAAGAATGACAAGTTCCAGAAACAGTGGTGCGTGTTTGGAAAAAGGCACAGAACAAATAATTTCGCAGAATCATGGCATTTCAAAATCAATGATAAAAACAACAGGAAAACAAGTTTATACAAACTATTAAAATTATTATACTACCAGTCCGTGGTTCAAAGGAATCGTATTCAGTCTATCAGGAATGTGCTGAAACTGAATCCACCAAAACGGAGAGAGGAAGTGTTTATGATCCGTGATTACGTGATACAAAATGCACAAATGCAACTGATCAAAGGAGAGATCACTGTTGGACATTTTTTAGATATGTTAAGATAAAATGTTACATTCGTACTGATTTCTTGGAAGACTAATTATTAATTTCAAAACCTGTTCTTTTTTTAATTGTTCTTTCAAGCCCATCTTTTCTTCAATTTTTGCTAAAAGTATGATTTGAGTTGGTATCACAATCTCATTACACGTTACACCTCAATTTTTTTTGCAATTTACAGGACTTAAAGAGTTTAAAACTGTTTACTTTAGAGATGTTTAAAATTGGGAACTTAGGGAATGTCTGAAAATAGGATGAGAGTTACTCCTGGACTTTTTATGATTTTTCTTCGTATTTGTACTTTATCATAGTAGAAATACATGGAAGTAAAACGACCAAGTTTCCCCCCTAGTAGTAATAGGTGGAAAAAAATTCCGTTCTTCCCTACCAGTAGGGATATGTGGAACAGGCGGATCTGCGCAAGACTGCTGGCAGATGCTGGATGCGGCAAGCTGAAGACAGGCCGCTATGGCGCTCATTAAGGGAGACCTATGTCCAGCTGTGGGCTAACATAGGCTGATGATGATGATGATGATGGTCTATAAATTTCGTATGTATACGCACGAAAACAAAGATCGCTTTTTGAAAAACTTGTATGTTCACACTAGAAACAAAAGGAACAAGAAAAAATAAGATTCGTCAAGTGCGAGTGTAACTCGCGCGCCGAGGGTTTTGAACTGTATACTGACGACCTCTTGGCGCGGTGGGCCAAGGTCCGCTTACGACGCAGGAGGTGGCGGTTTGATTCCCGCTTCGGGACTAATATTTGTACGATCTGCAGATTATTTGTTCGGGTGTTCTGGTTTTTAATTATTTACTTTATCGTACTGTTATGATAATGTAAATAATTAAAAATAAATTAATAAATAAATATCTATCTATGTGATACTGTACTTACTCATCATCATCATCATCATCAGCCTATGTTAGTCCACTGTTGGACATAGGCCTCCCCTAATGAGCGCCATAGCGCCCTGTCTTCGGCTTGTCGCATCCAGCATCTGCCAGCAGTCTTTCGCAGATCGTCATCCCACCTGGCCGGAGGGCGTCCTACACTACGTTTACCGAGTCGCGGTCTCCACTCAAGAACACGTTTACCCCAGCGGTTATCGGTTCTTCGCGAAATATGGCCGGCCCACTGCCACTTCAGTTGGCTAATTCTCTGAGCTATGTCGATGACTTAGTTCTCTGTCGGATGTATTCATTACTAATCCTATCCTTCAGAGAAACTCCGAGCATAGCTCTTTCCATAGCTCGCTGAGCGACTTTGAACTGGTGGACCAACCCTATCGTGAGTGTCCACGTCTCAGCTCCGTAGGTCATGACTGGTAGGACGCACTGATTAAAAACTTTCGTTTTTAAACATTGCGGTATGGATGACGAGAAGACTCGACGTATTTTTCCGAACGCTGCCCAGCCCAGCTGGGATCCTCCTCTTGGCTTCCTTCTCGAAATTGTTTTTACCCAACTGCAAAATCTGCCCAAGGTAAGTGTACTCAGTAACAATTTCGAGAAGGTGGCCATGTACGATCACCGGTCTTGGATCAATGTGTCCATTGATCATGATTTTGGTTTTATCCAAATTCATGCCAAGACCGATACATCGGGAGGCTGAAGCTAGACTGTCCAGCATCCGGTTCAGCTCCTCTAGCGACTGCGCCATTAAGACTATGTCATCAGCGAATCGCAGGTGTGAGATGTAGTCGCCGTTTATGTTGATGCCCTTGTCTTTCCAGTCCAGCGTCTTAAACATATCTTCCAACGCGCTCGTGAACAGTTTCGGGGATATGACATCCCCCTGCCTCACTCCTCTGCGCAATTGGGTCTGCTGGTCCTGTACTCGGACACTCATAGTGGCGGCTTTGTAAAGACATCTCAGCACCTCGATATAACGATAGTCTACTTGGCATCGCTGTAAGGATTGTAGAACAGCCCAGGTTTCAACGGAGTCAAAGGCCTTCTCATAGTCCACGAAAGCCAGACACAGGGCTGATTATACTCTTCGGACTTCTGTATAATCTGCCTCACTGTGTGAATGTGGTCTATGGTACCATATCCTCCGCGAAACCCAGCCTGCTCCGGTGGCTGAAACTCGTCTCCTAGCGAGACGGTTCGATATAACTCGTAAGAATAGCTTATAGACGTGACTTAGAAGCGAGATGGGTCTATAAATTATAAGGAGGGTTTTATCTCCCTTCTTAAAAAAGAGCACCACCAAACTCCCACTCCACGCCTTTGGAGGTCTCCCACTCTCAGGCTCTGTAACTCCTGTATAACAAGGTATCCTCCAGCTTTCAAAAGCTCTGATGTTATTCCGTCCTCACCGGGGGCTTTTTCATTTTTAAGCTGCCTCAGAGCTAACACGATCTCGTCTTGACTGATGTCTGGCAGTTCATCGGTATAGTGGCGTATCAAGGCGGCTCTAGAATCGTGGTCGTCTCGTTGGGAACGGGGAGCATGTGCAGCGTATAAACGGCCATAAAAGTCCTCTATCTCGGCCGATATCTCAGGCTTCGACAATACGGTCCTTCCGTCGTGCGTTGAAGAAAGCTTCGTCAGGTGGCTCCTTCCAAGCTGCTGAGTGAATACTTTGGACTCTCGGTTTCGCTCTATCGCCTCTTCAATGTGGCGTGTATTCGAGCTCCGAAGGTAGACGTCTACCGCCTAGAAATAAATTTAATTATCCGTAGCTAGCTTTGCTCATTTTTAAGGTTTCGAGAACTGTTTTGAAACCCTATAGTCTCGCCACGGTCTCGCTTTGTCTGTCGTTCTTTCAATCTTTTGTATGTATGTACTTGTGTTACTTCAAGACCAGCCGCATTTACCATAAGTTTTCTCCTAAAAATTTGAGCATTGATAAGAAATATACCATTCTATTTAACTGTTTTGAGGAATGCAATTTTAGTTCATCCATGTTTGTAACAGAATTTTTTGTGTGAATCTTTAAATTGACAGAATAATTTCCGTTCCTTAGATTCATCTCTATTGCCCATGGCGCATGGCGGAGGGGTCACAAATGGGTTGGTATCTCCATAGTTTGGTTCCAGAACTATCAAACAACGTCTTTTCGTTACAGTAGGCCCGAAGCGACCTGTCCCGGCTTCGCACGGGTGCAATGCTTTTTATACATATAAGTTTCTCTAGAATCACAACAATGTCTATAAAAAACAAGTACGACAAGTGCGAGTTTAACTCGCGCGTCGAGGGTTTTGAACTTTTGTCGTATAGGTAGGTATTTGACGGTATATTGACGACGTCTTGGCGCGGTTGGCCAAGGTCCGCTTACGACGCAGGAGGTGGCGGTTTGATTCCCGCCTCGGGACTAATATTTGTGTGATCTGCAGATTATTTGTTCGGGTGTTCAGGACCTTTTCTACGTACACAAAAATATATCTTTCTATGTGATACCTATACTGACTGTACTAACTACATAATAACAGTTATCTAGTACCCATAACACAAGATCTGGTTAGCTTGTGGCTAAATAATGTTGTGTGGATTTTCCGGGATACACTACTCTATCAAATTTTTTGGAGCGCGTTGGAATTCATTAATTCAATAATCTTAGGACTTAAAAATTCTTGGGGCGCAGTGGAATACATTGAGTACCTATGATCTTTGAAATTTTGAGAACAAGCGCTGTGGCTACCCATTACAGTTACTACAGACACAAGTGGGTAGGTAACTACACTCGAGAGCAATGAATCCGGGTCACTCAAAGAATCCAAAAAATCTCGGAAAGTAAGAATGCTAGGTTAATGCAATAAATTGTATTTAATAGACAATTTAATACTCCTTAAATGAAAGTTAAAAAATATGAGTCACCATACATTTTATTTACACAAAATTACATAAAGAAAAAAACTGCTGATCTCTCCTTAAAACAAAATAGGAAACATGAAATTTTTGAACTTTATGACGATTTTCTTGAATTTCAATACTTCGCATTACCTCCTCGTGCTTCCATTACTGCGTTTACGCGGTTTGGCATGCTGTACACCAAGTTCCTTATACGATTTTGGGGAATATTCTCCCATTCCTCTGTGAGAGCAATTTTGAGCTCAGGAAGCGTGATTGGGGGAGGGTTTCGTTGTTTTACGCATCTCCCTAGCTCGTCCCAAGCATGCTCGATCGGGTTGATATCCGGGCTGCGCGCTGGCCACTCCATACAAGTAATGTTCATCTCTTGAAGGTAGTCATTCACAATCCTACCTGTATGAGGTCGGGCATTGTCATGCATAAATATAGCATCCTCACCCAAATTGACCATAAATGGACCAACGTGTTCGTTGAGGATTTCTTCCTGATATGTACGTAAGTAGATATACCTACCTAGCTACTTGCCGTCTATACGCGCGCGCTGCATGCAGTGCACCGCGCTCATTGTATTCACGACAGAACTTACCAGTAATAAACGAGCAAGCATCTTAACAGGTCGTTTCACTTGCCCCTATACATCTCACTGGCGAACGAGTTCGGTCTACCCCCGCGTGCTTCAAGATACCTAGTGAAAATGAATTCTTTTCTGGGGAATTTGCCTGTGTTTGACCACAGATCCAATGACTGGATGATACATAAAGGCAAATTAACCCAATATTTGAAGATTAACAGTGTGAGCGACGAGCAGAAAGTCGGAATTTTGTTGACGCATCTCACGGAGGAAACCTACCGCCTCGTGCTCAACTTAGCGTTTCCGGCGGAGTTGGATGCTCTCTCCTTTCAGCAGCTCGTTGGATTACTCGATGGCCATTTCAAGCCTAAAAAGTGCACATTCGTGGACAAGGCAAAGTTTTTTGGTGCTACCAGAAAAGCAGGCGAATCATTAGGAGAATGGGCGGCGCGACTGAGAGGTCTCGCAACGTACTGTGACTTCGGTACCGCCCTGGATACGAATCTAAGGGATCGTTTCGTCCTCGGCCTGAACGCCGGTCCAGAGCGGGACAAGTTGTTCGAGCAAAGTCCGTCTTCATTGACGTTGACGAAGGCTATTGAAATAGCGGAACAGGCAGCATGTGCTAAAGAAGCCAAGGCCTTGTGCAGTACCGGTGAGGCCACTACGGTCAAGGAGGAGCGATATATCGAGCAGGATTCCAGGGTACGGCGACCCGAGGCCGCGGCGGTGCGGTCCGAGGCGGCGGCGGCGGCGGCGCGAGCGGCGCCGGCGGCGGCGGCGCGCGCGGCGGTGCTGGGCCGCGCAGCGATTCTCCTCGCTGCTGCGTTTGTGGAATGAAAAATCATGGCGGTGATCAGTGTCGTTATAAGGGTTATAAGTGCCAAAAGTGTGGAAAAAAAGGTCATTTAAAAAAAGTTTGTAGCAGTGTAAATGAGTCAAGTGTTTTTCATGTGAAATCAGAACAGGATTGCAGTGAGAACCAAGATCAGGACTCTATTTGTGAAGAATGCCAGAACTTTAATATAAGGTATGTGACGGACAAACCTATCAGATTAGATTTAACCCTAGGTAATCAAAACATTTCTATGGAACTAGATTCAGGCTCGGGAAAAACTGTTATTTCAGAAGAATTGTACCGGAATAAATTCTCGAATTATAACTTACAAAAATGTAATGTCAGTATGTGCTTATACAATGGACATAAAATATCTCCCTTGGGGTGTTTCATGATAAAAGCCACGTTTAATAATATTTCAAAAACCATTAAAATATTTGTGATTCAAAATGGAGGCCCGCCACTACTGGGAAGAGATTTTATGGCTGCGTTTGATTTGATTATCACAACTGATTTAAAATCCATGCAATGCAATCATAGTACCGATAAAAATGTTTGGATTTAATGGAAAAATTTCCTGATTTATGGCGAGATGAACTAGGCTCATTTAATAAAATTTAAAATTCATTTACAATTAAAGGAGAACGCAGTACCTAAGTTTTTCAAACCACGAACTGTACCCTTTGCGCTGAAAGATAAGGTCGAACAGGAACTGAAGCGATTAGTTGACGCAGGTATTTTAGTTTCTATAAACCATTCAAAGTACGCTACCCCGATAGTACCTATTTTAAAAGAGAATGGCAAGGTTAGAATCGCCGGAGATTTCTCGGTTACGCTTAACAAAGATCTAATTATAGAAAAGTATCCGATGCCTAGGATAGAGGAGGTATTCGCTAAAATAGGGGGCGGTGAATTGTATAGTAAGATTGATTTAAAAAATGCATACAATCAGTTCGTGTTGGATGATGCTTCTCAAGAGCTCATGACCATCAATACCCACAAGGGTTTATACAAACAATGTAGGTTAGCTTACGGCCTGGCAAATGCGCCGGCGATTTTTCAAAAATCATTGGAGACACTCCTGTCTGGAATTGATGGTGTTAGCGTCTGGCTAGATGACATTTGTGTCACTGGCCCGGATAGGGACTCGCACATAGGGCGGCTAACTGAGGTTTTACGTAGATTTAATGAATCCGGTCTACGTCTACAGAAAGAAAAGTGCGTATTCTTTCAGAAGAGCGTTACTTACCTAGGCTACGTCATAAGCAAATCAGGCTTAACGACATGCGATGATAAGGTGAAGGCTATTGTAAACGCACCGGAGCCTAAAAATGTCACTGAAGTTAAGAGATTTTTAGGTGTCGTCAACTATTATAGGAATTTTATTCCAAACGCGTCGTCCATTTTGAGTCCGTTACACGAGGCTTTTACGTAACGATGCACCCTGGGTGTTCGGCGACAGGCAGCGGGAAGCCATGCGGCCGTGCGCCGCGAGCTGGCTTCCGAGCGCGTGCTGGCGCACTTCGAGCCGCGCGCGCAGCTGGTGCCGACGGTGGACGCGGGGCCCGCCGGCCTCGGCGCGGTGCTGGCGCAGCAGGCGCAGGGCGGCCAGGAGCGACCTCTCGCATACGCCTCTCGCTCGCTGACCGCCAGCGAGCGCAATTATAGTCAAATACAAAAAGAGGCAACCGCTATTATATTTGGTGTGAAACGATTCCACCAATATTTATACGGAAGAAGCGAGCCATTCATACTTAGGACCGATCATAGGCCCCTAGTGTCTATATTCAATAATAAAACCGGTATTCCGGTGACTACAGCGCTGCGTCTGCAGAGATACGCTATAATGTTATCGGCGTATAATTATATAGTTCAGTATGTGTCGGGCGATAAAAACTTAGTAGCAGATTATTTTCACGCGCCCCTATGTCAGGTACGAATGAATTCGAAGAGGTCGATAGTGAGATTGATAATTATTTTTCACTTAAATTCTTAGATGAGACATCTCCGGCTACAACGAGTCGCGATATCACACGGGCGACCGAGAGCGATAAGACTATTCAGACCGTCGTCAGGTACATGCTTACTGGCTGGCCGCGTAAAATATCCTGCCGATCGGTATTGCCTTATTTCCAATGCAAATCAGACTTGCAATTCGAAAACGGGTGCTTACTTAGAGGTCATAGGGTTGTTATTCCGTCAGCACTGAGAGAAAACATGCTTCGTGAATTACATGACACACATTTAGGTATTATTAAAACTAAAAGTAATGCCCGAGGTAGAATGTGGTGGCCCGGTATCGATAAGGACATCGAGCAGTGGATAGGCGGGTGCGAGACGTGCGCCGGCGCGCGCCCCGCGCCCGCGCGCGACCTCGCGCCCTGGCCCGCCGCCACCGCGCCCTGGCAGCGTGTACACATCGACTATATGACCGTCGGACAAAGGGTATATCTCGTTCTAGTAGATTCCTACAGTAAATGGTTAGAATGCCTACACATGCAAAACGGTACGACTACAAAGGCATTAATAGCGAAATTAAAAGCAATTTTTTCAACCTTTGGTATTCCGAGCGTCCTAGTATCAGATAATGACGTTAAGATTAATTCTATTGAATTCAAACATTTGTTCGAGTAATGGTATTAAGTATATGACTTCGCCTATATATCATCCGCCAAGTAATGGTCAAGCCGAAAATTCGGTCAGGACATGCAAGAAAATGCTTAAATGCGTCATAAAAGACAATCTACCATTGTATGAAATTAACGAATTACTATTAGGTCACCTTTTCAATTTATAGAAACTCAGTTCACTGCACCACCGGTGAAAGCCCATCGAAATTAATGTTTGGGAGAAATTTAAGATCTCGCCTGGGATTTAATAATGATTCCGCCGAACAACAAAACTACAGCTTTGCCTTGTAAGCGTAAATTAGAAATTAAAGATATTGTTTGGGTACGTTGGTACAGTGCGCGGAAAGAGTCCTGGCAGTTAAGTATACTGGAAGTAATGAGCAGTTGATAAGATCCGGTAGTTTTAAAGATATAGAAATGGCCCATCAGAATCAGTCACCGGCTCCAGAAAGTGCGGCGGCGTGTGAGCCACCACTAGATTCAGAGGATGTTCAAATTGTAGTAAGCACTCCGGCGGTGGCTGAAGCTAATGAGTCACTAGTTACTCCTAGTAACGAAGGTGTCGTCGAAAATGATGGTAATGGGGAAGAATGGGCAGATTGTGCCGGGGAAGAGTGTGCGGGAGAGACTGTCGCGATCGCAGAGCCGGCAGCGCCGCCAGCAACTAGCCTGGAGGTGCCTGCGCAGCCGCAGAGTTCTAACACACCCGCCGCGCGCCTGGCGGACTATCCGCCAGCGCTGTCTGCTTCACCATCGCGTCCTAGACGCGTCCCCATAAAAAGTTATAAAAAGTATTTTTAGATATAAGTAGTAAGAATGTAATCTTAGATTTATCTTATCGTTTATTTTGTTGTCAACAGATTCATGCAATAAGTAACGGTAAAGGAATGATATGTACGTAAGTAGATATACCTACCTAGCTACTTGCCGTCTATACGCGCGCGCTGCATGCAGTGCACCGCGCTCATTGTATTCACGACAGAACTTACCAGTAATAAACGAGCAAGCATCTTAACAGGTCGTTTCACTTGCCCCTATACATCTCACTTCCACATAGTTAAAGAGCCGTTTTCAATGATCACCAGCTCTGTGCGACTTTCAGAGGAAATTCCGGCCCACACAAGTACAGACCCACCACCGTAGGCTACTTTTTCTTCGATGCATGCTTGCTTGAATCTTTCCCCTGGTCTTCTATACACTCTGTGTCTTCCATCGTGCTTGTAGAGCATAAATTTTGATTCGTCGGAGAACATAACTTTCGACCAATCTTCAATACTCCAATTTACGTGGTTCTGGGCATATCTTAGTCTTGAAATACGATGGCCACGCTCCAGTTTAGGGCCGTTTGCAGGTCTAAGGGGTTTTAAGTTAGATTCAGCAAGCCGACGTCTTACTGTCCATGCACTTGGGTTACTTCCTCCGAGGCGTCGAAACTGATTTGTGAGTTCAGTTCCTGTGAGAAAGCGATTTCGAAGCATGGTGTTCACCAAGTATCGGTCTTCTCGTGCTGTGGTACACCTAGTTCTGCCCGTTCCTGGTCTGCGTAGGTTAGAACCAGTTTCTTCGTAACGTCGGAGAACTCTTTGTACTGTTGACAGCGACACACCGACAGTCCTGGCTGTATCGCGCTGACTCCGGCCGGTTTCCACCAATGTAAGTATTCTGGTGCATTCTTCAAGTGTAAGCGATATGATTTCAGCTTGAATAATGAATATTGAGCACTATCAACCTGGTTTATGTACCAACATAAATGACAGATTACAAACAAAAGCAAAAACAAATCCTGTAATTTCGTAGTTCCATCTTCGACAGTGTTCCCTTTTCAAATTTGATTTTTTTATGATATAAACTTTACAATAACTAAGAAGTTTTAATACTTTCATTTAAGGAGTATTAAATTGTCTATTAAATACAATTTATTGCATTAACCTAGCATTCTTACTTTCCGAGATTTTTTGGATTCTTTGAGTGACCCGGATTCATTGCTCTCGAGTGTACAATTTTCTTTCGATTTTTTTCAACGTATTTCACTAAGTATGAAACTTAGACGATTTTCAAAACCTGTTTTGAATTGTCCAAATCCATACCTTTGATTTGATATTGCTCTCAATGAAATAGCCCCCATTGTATGAAAATTAGTTTTTTGACCATTTTTCAATAAGTATTATTTTTACAGACTTCTCTATATTTTTCCTGTAAAATATAGATCTATATTTCCAAATGCTTAGTCCATTTTACATTGATCACTCTGCAATCTTCGGAGATAGGGGGGATGGGAATTTTTTGACCTTTTTCGAATTTGTTCCGGGGCGGATATGATGATGATGATGTTTAGCGTGATTTTTTTCAGGGCTACTAAGGGTCTGAAAGTGTGAGAGATATCTAAAAATATGTATGGAGTGACATACTTGCTCAAAATCTATATGGCTGCCCAATGTGCAACTATTTCTGTTTTATGTTCTATTTCCTGTGTCTAGGTGTGCAATAAAGAGTATTTGTATTGTATTTTTCATTTATTTTTACCTATTTCCTACCAATTTTTGCTCAACTTATTGCAGTTGTGTGGGTCAATCAATGCGGATATTAATCTTTAAATCGCTGATCATAATGCAAGGGTGCAGATGAACCTCTTCATTAGCAGTGATTCACTATTGTTACCAGCCATAATGATGAGTGCTATTGTGCTACCCTGATGACTGGTTACTAGACAGGGGTCATTTTGATTACATCTTTGTTTTTACCATTGAAATTAAACAGGACTGTATAATTAACTTTTAAATGGTGGGTACACAGAAAAATCCCTCTAACATTACCGAATTCTAAAAAACCATTCTCATGTGAACTGAGGATGGCTACCCATATTGGGGTTACAATTTAATAGGTCTTTCAGATTATTGTAGGTGTCCCCAACCCATATAGCGATTCAGGACTTAATAACGGTGAAGTATTGGGCTTTAATGCACCTATTAAGTTTTGCTAGAGACAAGTGACCCAGATTCTCTCAAGGGGGTTTTCCAGCATCAAAATAGACTTCAATCTAGCCTGTGTATGTAGTAGAGTCTATGAGAAAAGTATGTGAGGAAGCGCATGAGGTACCTTCTGTTTGTTATTACTTACTAAACACAGCAATAGGCCCACCAAGCTTCAGGTTTATGGTACTCATAGTTTTGGGGAGGCCATCATGTTCGGCAGTAGTCATGCATGGCTGGCTGGTATGTATGGTGGTAAAGTAAAAAGCCTCTATCCTGAACATAACATAAAGATCTCCAGTGATAAGCTAATTACATCAGTAGTGCTTCTGACCCCCAGGAGCGCTGGTAATATGTGACACCTAATGCTTTCAACATTCATTGAAACCAAATAGATTGATGAGACAGTAATACATTCTGTTACATTCTGGCGTTACATCATATGAACAACATAATAATGATGAAGGAAACTAATTAGTTTTCCATGACCAAACAACAGAGGTCAATGAACTTATTTATTTATCTGAGTCTACTGACCTGACCTAAATGCTTAATCAAACTGATGATAAATTATCAGGTTTTTTTTACAGTTGACCTTAAAAAAGTTGTTTCTGGAACCGAATGATATTATTACATTCATTCACATTCATACCCAACCAAACCAAATGACTGCATGAATCCAAATTTATTAGATCAGCAAGGACATAGAATGTACCCTGGGGTCTTCACCAGGCCCTTCCCAGGGCCTATTGTCTACTTTTTATCCCATTAAAAGAGTTGCGACGCACAAAAGCAAATACATAAAATCAAGTGTCAAAACTCACCAAATGTACAGTCTATCCCATGGATAGTCTAGCTGCAGCAGGGCAGTCAAGAAGTAGGGCAGAGTGGTCTCCTTATTCCGAACTAGGACAGAAACCCCAACCGTCGGCCACTTGTAGGAATCATCGTATCGTTCATCGCCGTGGCAAGTGCGAAGTAAAACGATAACATAAACTAGGAGACTAATAAGTGCCATATTGAAAGTTTTTAAAAGAGTCACGCACTCTCGTTCACTGTAACGGCTGCGGCTTTCCTTCACTGATTTGATTTACTGAGCAAAGCTAGCAAAACATTTTCAATTATTTCAACAACAAGCGGCGGCGGTGCGACGGGGCTGCAGCGCTCCCCGGCGCCAAACAATAACATCACTCACGCACGCAACTAATGCCGTGCCGGCACTCGGCAGTGTGTGTTGCCATGCCAGTCGAGTCGAGTCGACCGACATGTTGTTCCAAGTAAAATTTAGGGTTGCCGTATCTTAACCAAAAAATTGCCGTATTTAGGTTAAAATTTAAAAAAACGGGCCGTAAATTCACGATTTTATATATTTTACAAATAACGCTAATCTGCCACCATAAAATCCTAACGATCGGCGGATTACAACGTAAAGGACAATTTTTTTTTCAAAATATAACATAAATTCACATAACACACAACGTGCCATGGATCATTGGCAACAGAAGCGATAAAGTCATCATTGTTTCCTATACTTTTTTGGTTTGCTTTGTTGTTATGATCTGTTTTTTTTTTTGTTTACTTCTCTCATTTTTACAATTCAGCCAATATAACTATAAACTAATTAACTGAAAACTGAAGCAATAATTGCGGAAATAAGTTCAAAGTCTACAAAATATGAATGGGCCGTCGTCGTAAGATAAGTGTTGTAACTAGAAACAATACTTTAAATTACACATCCTAGAACGTGCCTAGAACAATACAATACATTTAGGTACCTACAACATCATAAGTGTCAAAATTATAAATTCGCTAGGTGTGCAAACTCTAGTATGGTACATACGTGCCGTCTCATTTTATCAGATTACCTTATGACTACCTACCTACAGCGGAAACCCTTTGCCAGAAAGAAGCCAGTCGCTAGTGCGTTCCGTTATACAAAGAAATTCGGTTTTGTTGGCGCTTCTGATACCGGCCGTTTAATTTCATACAAATAATATACGGCTTTGAAATGTCTGCCGTAAGCCGTATTTTTGACGATTTACCCGGGCGAAAACCGTATAATACGGCAATTGCCGTAGCCGGAACAACAGTCTCAAAAGATAGTAGGTAAACAAACGTTATATGAAAACTTGTAGCGTAAAAAGTAATCATAATATTAATCAGTGAGAGGAAAAAGCAGCTAATATTGTTATCTTTTTTTTTTTTTGCTAAAACTCCTATAGGGATTTCTCAAGGAATATTTTTATAAGAGCCACACAGGCTTCGCGGGTGGAAAGTGGATTCTGAAAAATCACCTAAAAGCTCCTAAAAATTCGAAACTTCACAGGTAAACAAACAAATCTCATTAGCGACCTAATCAGAACAGCAGGATAATAAGTAGGTAGGTACTTGGACTACACCTAAAAGTTTTAGGTTAGTCAGCCAGGGCAGGTTGTGTTTGTTGTTGTCCTACGCCGTTATTTTCAATATTGGTATGTAGTATGTACAAACTTAATTGTTTCTTCATGACAGTAGGTAGGTACATTTTTTTGCACATTTTCAGGTCCTTTGGCACATTGAAAACAGTTTTTTAGGAGTATACTAATTGAAGTATTAGTACATTTCGGTACTATACAGTACTTATAATTCTGCATATTTTCACCTTAGAATAACTAAACTTAGAACCCTAGTAGGCGCACGCGAAATGAAGGCATTTCAAGGGAGCCTTTAAAGGCTTCCTACATCGCTCGACGCGTCAGTGCTCAAGGTCAACACTAACTGGGAAGAGCTCCGTAATTTTTCAATAAAAACGACATACTGTGCAGTGAAAGGGTGTCACAACTCTTCACATAATCACCAGAAACAGTTGAAGATTCCATTTCACAGGTAAGTACCTACAACACATTATCGAGTAAAACATCAGTTTAGGCACAAAAACGAATTGTAACCAAACAGACCAAAACAGACGCCATTACATAAAAATGTTGCTAGCTGGGTATAGAATATTTTACCCCGTACTTATTTGTTTTGTCTATTTCTACTTTCCACTGGTAGGTACCTACTTTAATTTCCAAATGTTATTAGGGTTATACTTCTTATCTGACCTGGTTTTTTTTTAGTTAAATATACAGGATGTTTGTGTAAACAGTGTTATCCTTAAAACCAGAGGTTTTGTCTATTTCTACTTTCCACTGGTAGGCACATTTATTTGCCAAATATTATTAGGGTTACTTCTTATCCAACCTGGATTTTTAAGTAAAATATACAGGGTGTTTGTGTAAACAGTGTTATCATTAAAACCAGAGGTTTTGTCTATTTTTTGATGACCTTTGTGGCGTGGTGGGCGAAGATCCGCCTGTGGCGCAGTAGGTTGCGGGTTCGATTCCCGCCTCGGGACAAATGTTTGTAAGATCTGCAAATATTTGTTTCGGGTGTTCTGGTCGTTTTCAATGTATAATAAAAAAATATCTATCTAAGTTGGTATAGTAATTTTGTATTAAGTATTTAGGCTCGCCGATATCAGCTGGCCCAGATTAGAGGGAGATAGATATTAGAGATAGACCAAAACTCAATAAAACAACTGCTACAATTGTGTTTTCTTCCCAAGACCCGGTGTCATGCCTCGAGCGCCATATTTTTCTGTGTCACTATATCATGATTGCCAGATACGGGGAGGCTCCACTTCAGTTGTCAGTGTCATTTTGACAGAACCAAAGACAGAAAGGGTCTATATCTCTATGGTAACAAAACCCTTTCCAACGACTAAAGCTTCACCAGGCTACCCAAAACACCATCTGCGTCTTTAAGTATTTATGTCTGTTATCGAGTACCCACAACACAATCTCTGCTTAGCTTAGGGCTAGATGATGTTGTGTGGATTGTCCCACATTATTTATTTCTACTTTCCACTGGTAGGTACTTTTATTTGCCAAATATTATAAGGGATACTTGATTACTTCTTATCTAACCTGGATTTTTAAGTTAATACAGGGTGTCTGTGTAAACTTTGTCATACTTAAAACCAGAGGTTTTGTCTATTTTTTGACGACCTTTAATTTACATAATTAATTTCATCCGAAGGTTGCCTGGCTTCTAGGCGATAAGGCCACCCATTGTACTTGTCTTTTTGTTATTATGTTCTTTTTCTGGTGTTATAAATAAAGTATTTTGTTTTTGTATTGTTTAATTTCATGATTTTACTTTTGTCATACTTACTACTTGACTAAACGACTTAACCTTTATATAAACGCCCATAGAGTATGTAATATTAACAGAAAAATGATTATCATAAACTCCTTACAAATATTACAATTTCCCTAATTTATGGGGTAAATGTTGATAGCTTGCAACATTATTTGTGCGCTTGTGTGCGTGTCGGCTAATGTAATCACGAGCCGCTTACGCACAATATTACAATTTCCCTAATTTATGGGGTAAATGTGGATAGCTTGCAACATTATTTGTGCGCTTGTGTGCGTGTCGGCTAATGTAATCACGAGCCGCTTACGCACACATCACATTGGTTGTTTTGTGGCTTCAACTTCGAGCGGAATTTTTGTGTGAAATTATCACTATACGTCATAGACTTAAGAAAAGTTCAGACGTAACCTATCAAATCAAACTTGAATCCTAACAATGGCGGAATGACATTGGCGTCTATTCAGGAGCGACCCAAAACTAAACGATACTATACTAAAAATTACTATCTTTAGTTTAGAACCTTCAAAACACTATTCAGTTGCACACGGTTTTAGTACATTTCTAAAATTAGTAGGCTCATAGATCGATTTAAATTGAATTGCAGGTGTTGCCAGTAAGATATATTTTTGAGTCTTTTTGAATGAATGGAATGAATGAAATGACCGATTTTTATTATCTGTGCGCATGTTTGGCGCGGAAGTTTATGTTGTTGGAAAATTTGTTTTTCAATTTGGGTTTTTGCATAAAAATGGATGACGAGAAGAAAAAGGATTAACAAAAACAACATGAGATGTTTATTGAGCGTCTCCACGCTTATAGAGGTGATGAGAGGTAAGCTTAATAATTTTACCTACCTAGGCAAAATTTGTGATACCTTCATATTAATCACATACCTACGTACCTAGTTACATGTTTTTAGGTCTAGCCAGACTGTATACTACATTTTCTGCACTCCTGCAATATGTATTACTGTTTTGTACCTATGGAAGTATTTGTACCTATGTATGTATATTCTGACGTTCTCTTTTTCCTACAGGAAAATTAAGCCTCTCAAGAGTTTGTCGATTTGTAATCCTCGCTCAGTGACGAACTGAATAGATATGGTTGCAGCAGGTCCGCAGAAGAATGGCAACATGTAAGTACCGACCTACTTAGGTATACCTGGGTATACCTAACACTATGCGAAAGTTCGAATATTTTGTTATAACTCTGTACGCCATAACAACCAACTGAAGGCTGAAATGTTGTATGCAAGTAGATATTTCTAAGCTTGGAATAAAACGTAGGCTACTCTTTATCACGAAATTCCGTTCATATGGGATAGATAGAAATCAAATAAACTTAAACAATACGTTCGAAGCTGTGGGCAGAAACTAGTGATCTATATTAATATAATCCTACCTGATTATTTTCTAGGTAAAATAGCTTTACCTTTGTAACATTTTTTTAAATGTTTGGATGATTTCAGCTCTGGGTTACCATGGTAGCCAAAACGACGCAAAAGGCCAGAGAAATCAACCTATCGATAGCCGGAGACGGACCATCCGACGACGGCCGGGCCATCATCAATGACATGGACGACAAAATCCTCGACATCGTCCGCAATGCCTTGGTTCATGATTTTGGTGCATTAGAAGCTGTGAGTTACCAACATAATAAGTTGTCCAGCCTATGTCCAGCCATACTAAGTAGGTATATTAATTTTGTATCTGTGTCTTTTATCTTTTCACACCGCATGGGAATGTTAGTAAAGGATAAGTATATAGGTAATAGTAAAACTACTTGTATATCCTTATAGTATATATATACATACATACATGCCTATACTCTTCTAGGTGGTACTATAGTTTCTATAGGTCTCTGAATACCTACTAAACTGTTTTTGTTTTAGGGCTTACAAACAACAGACAGACCAGCCAGCGCCCGTTCAAATCCCATCGTTCCGGCGCAGAACACTAGACCTGCCTTTCCCTGTTAATCTGCTACTGTTCAGCTGGTGGAGGTCCACAATGCAGACAGCCAACGATTGGCCTCAATTCTAGAAACATCCCGAGTATTAGCCGAGGCGATCCGAGCACTGGATAACCCCAATACTTCAAGAGGAGAATTTGTTGTAAATAATATAAATAAAATTTAAAAACAGACTGGTGTTTTAATTATGCATGGTTGTAATTAACGCTGTAACTAGCCTCAATATTCTTGATAATTATTGTTTTGCTTTAAAGCCCCACCATAAGTAAATTTTCCTACTTTCCATCATCGTCTGACCTACTAAGAGATGTTTACTTTAGGTACTATAAAACAGACTAATTATAGTTGAACGCATTAATAAATGAACCCTAATTTATTTTAAAATTGCTAGTGTCTAAAAAGAAAGCTTGAGAAATGACTAATAATGGTATTTCTGTCACTTTTGATAAGTAATCTAGCACACATGACGAAATCTAAGTGTGAAAATATTTTATGTACCTCAAAACTTAACAGCTAATAGAAAAAACTTGAACTTATTAGATCGTATAAGGAGACACGCTTCATTTAAAAAAAATCTATTTGCAGCATTTTAAACAAAAAGTGAATTTCAGGCATCATAAATTGGTTTGCGCGGTCAAAAAAAATGCCATACAAACTTAGCTTTTCATGACTTTTGATTTTATTTCCTTCCCTTTTATGTGTTTATATAAATAGGTACTCAATACTAATTATGCCTTTGAATCACTCATTTTTACAAAGCTAGGCAGCGTTTGATTTCAAATATTTCTATAAAAATATCAACAAATCGAATCATGCAGGAAAACATGAACTGCCGCCACACCAACTATAAATTAGTAGGCAACGTTTTACAGTGTTCTAAATTAAAACATTTTTAGTCAAAATTAGTTGAAATCTGACACATAAGTGGTACAACAGAATACGAAAAGTAGCAACTATACTAAATTGAGCAACTAAATCGATTTTAGTCCTGTCAAACTATAATTAGTTTAGTGCGTTCTAAAATGGTATCATCTGAATAGCACTTGTACTAAAGAGGTTCTAAATTCAAATTTTAGTTTAGTTTAGGCTAGTTGGTGACCGCTGAATTGACACCATTGAGTGTATATAGAGTATATAGAGAGTTGCGAACAGAAGAAAAAATTACCCATAATTTTTATAAATATTCTTCCTTATAATTGTTTACATAAGAATATGTAAATTATAATGAATAATTTTAGGTAGGTACTGCTTTAGCCACAGTAATCGTGTTTATTAGTCCTACTTTTTATTACGCCAGCGCTCTATTTCTATATCGCTCTATCATGATTTCCAGATACGGGGAGGCTCCGCTGACAGTATTGTTTTGACAGAACCAAAGACAGAAGGCGTTTATAGCTATAGGGTCACACGACCCTTGCGAAAGACTAGAGCTTCACCAGGCTACCAGTGCTGCCAACTGTACGAGGTTCCTCCTGGTTCCTCGTACAATCTAAGCTCGTACAAATAGGAGATTTTTGGTCCTCCGTACGAGGTTACAGATTTTGACACAGAGGAAGCAAGAAACATGATTTTTGATTGCAGGAACCATTTTAAAGTAGTAAATTGTAAGTCATTATAAAAAATTTGGCGATGGCAATTTACAACTGCACGCAAACACAAACGGTCATATTTCCAGACTCTCCAGTCCTTTACAATAAAAAAGTTCTTAATTAAAAAAAATTACCGACATAAAAATCATTTGCACTGTAACCTGTGTTTCCGTTAGGATATAAGTGTTCTGTGCCTGTGTTGAACACAACATAGTTCAACCAAAAATAATTACTAAAATCGACTAAAGTAAGTAGGTATACAAATATACCTTAATACATACCTACCTCTACACTTAAAATTTGGCACACTTATTTAGAAGCTTAAATTGACTAGAAAACTGGACAGTCCTGGAAATATTACATTATATATCGTCGCTTTGGTGGTGAAGAGAGCCAAGCCACAGTTTTGTTCAAAGTGAGATAAGTGTACTTTTAGAATCAAAACAATGTGATTTTTACGGTGGTTAATAGAGCTAACCTGTCTGTAGTTTAGTTACAAAAATAATAAAAAAGGTGAAAAGATGTTACATAACAGATCTACTATACATTACTTTATGGAATAAAAAGGAATACAATCCGCATAGCTTAGTTAACTTCTGGAAATACATCAGTGGTTTTAATCATAATCAGTAGTGAAGAAAGTCAAGCCGCATAAATCATTAGTTTTTGAACGAACTCTGCATTTAAAAGCGCCATTTTGTATGGCTTGACATCTGTCATGATCTGTCAGACTTCAGACAGACCTCGTTTTCGCGCGTTGTATGTGCTATTTACTAACTTGTGATTTTAGTGTTTTGTGTTGTCTATTTTGCTTGTAAAGTTTCTTAGATTTGTATTAATGTATTGAATAAAAGACGAGACGGCAAAATGTCCAACTACAATAATTTTCGCTCAAAGTTAATATTGAACTGAACATGGTAAATAATGGAAATTTTTCCATTTATTTTTCCGAAAAATAAATAAACAGAAAAATATGTTTTTTGTACAATTTAAGTATAAAAAATAAAATTATGATATATAAATTTTTTACATCTTTAATGAAATAAAACTACCAAAAGTTATAAAAATAGTAACATAGATTCATTCACGAGTATATACCCCCCCCCCCCCCTCCCTCCCGGGCCTAAATAATCACAAAATAATGACAATAATTTAGACAGATGAATCCGAATCATCACTTGCATAAAATCCGTCACTATCATCATTATGCCGTAGGTACTTCTCTAGTATCTACAAACATTAAGTCTTCAATTAGTGGGACTTCATCTTCCTCATCAATGTCATTATCATGAGTTATTTCGTTGTTTTTATTTTCTATGTTCCAATTATATGCAATGGAGGCAATTTTTCCAGCTCGCTCCGTTAGCCTTCAGCCACTTTTCTTAATTTTGTGCATTTACAAATGCCTTGCCACCAGGAAAGTGGAGTGACGTGATCTATTGCCGCCCACACAAAACTTTTGCTCCAGAAATTGGATTTTGACTTAAAATCAGCTACTTCGGCCATTATATCTTCGATGTTATTGCCATTTCATTGATGAACTCCATTGCTGCAGTATCTTCTTCACTATTTAACTCAGATTCAGATTCAATAAATTTATTTCTTTAGGCTTACAAAATAAACACTTAGACAAGTCAAATTTCATACAGAAGTGATCACCACAGTTCTTGGGATCCAACAAAAATCCTGCAAAATGGATAGGTTTTAAGGCCGATCTTTTTCTTGATTCTATCTTGTTTAGCAGATATTCTTTTTCGTCTTCTTCAAAGATGTTAGTACTGGACAAAACGCTTGATAGTTTTGTTTTTAATGTATTCCAAACAGGAACCGTTTTTTGCATTAAGCAATTGTTTCCTTCTAGCTGGGTGATACTTACAGAGATCGGTTCCATAAGGGCAGCAGCTTCATTTACAAGTGTCCAAAATCTTTCGTCTAATAAATGCGATTTAGTTTCTGATGACAATCGCGCTTCTTCATGGACCGACAACGCTTGTAATGCTGGTTTGACGAACTTGATCACATTCAGTGTTTCATATAGGTACACTGCTCCATCGAGTTTTAACTGGAAGCTTTAATTTTTTGCAGCAGTTCTTTTCAGTTGAATTTTTTGTAAAAAG
Organism: Eupithecia pulchellata; assembly: GCA_963931895.1. Classification (NCBI taxonomy): domain Eukaryota; kingdom Metazoa; phylum Arthropoda; class Insecta; order Lepidoptera; family Geometridae; genus Eupithecia; species Eupithecia pulchellata. Next base: position 50,696 of record CAWVOY010000003.1, on the reverse strand, counting down.
TGCTGAAAGAACTTGACTGTACCAATTTTATTTCTTTTACAACATCCACTACCATCTTCATGATGGTTTTTATCACAGAACAGAAACTCCGAGCATAGCTCTTTCCATAGCTCGCTGAGTAACTTTGAACTGGTGGACCAACCCTATCGTGAGTGTCCACGTCTCAGCTCCGTAGGTCATAACTGGTAGGACGCACTGATTAAAAACTTTCGTTTTCAAACATTGCGGTATCGATGACGAGAAGACTCAACGTAGTTTTCCGAACGCTGCCCAGCCTAGCTGGATCCTCCTCTTGGCTTCCTTCTCGAAATTGTTTTTACCCAACTGCAAAATCTGCCCGAGGTAAGTGTACTCAGAAACAATTTCGAGGAGGTGGCCATGTACGATCACCGGTCTTGGATCAATGTGGCCATTGATCATGATTTTGGTTTTATCCAAATTCATGCCAAGACCGATACATCGGGAGGCTGAAGCTAGACTGTCCAGCATCCGGTTCAGCTCCTCTAGCGACTCCGCCATTAAGACTATGTCATCAGCGAATCGCAGGTGTGAGATGTAGTCGCCGTTTATGTTGATGCCCTTGTCTTTCCAGTCCAGCGTCTTAAACATATCTTCCAACGCGCTCGTGAACAGTTTCGGGGATATGACATCCCCCTGCCTCACCTCTCTGCGTAGTTGGATTGGTTTAGTCTGCTGGTCCTGTACTCGGACACTCATAGTGGCGGCTTCGTAAATATATCTCAGCACCTCGATATAACGATAGTCTACTTGGCATCGCTGTAAGGATTGTAGAACAGCTCAGGTTTCAACGGAGTCAAAGGCCTTCTCATAGTCCACAAAAGCCAGACACAGGGGCTGATTATACTCTTCGGACTTCTGTATAATCTGCCTCACTGTGTGAATGTGGTCTATGGTACCATATCCTCCGCGAAACCCAGCCTGCTCCGGCGGCTGAAACTCGTCGAGTCTCCTGGCGAGACGGTTCGATATAACTCGTGAGAAAAGCTTATAGACGTGACTTAGGAGCGAGATGGGTCTATAGTTTTAAAGGAGGTTTTATCTCCCTTCTTAAAAAAGAGCACCACCAAACTCCCACTCCACGCCTTTGGAGTTCCGCCTTTGGACTCTGGCCAGGTGGGATGACGATCTGCGAAAGACTGCTGGCAGATGCTGGATGCGACAAGCCGAAGACAGGGCGCTATGGCGCTCATTAGGGGAGGACTATGTCCAACAGAGGACTAACATAGGCTGATGATGATGATGATGATGTTGTCCACGTAAGCTGTTAATGTTTTCCGTAATTGTACCTTTGTAAAAAAAATTCAATTCCTACGTCTTACCACGAATATTACATGAATCTTACTGCTTCAAGTCACGAATTCACGATGTTGATGTTACAGATGAAGATGAGTGATTTTTTTAGTGACGTTTTTTAACAAATAATTATTACTTTATTATTTCTGCTATAAAAATATTTAAAATAAGCCTATTATTCTTTTTTTATGTTTACCATCTACCATCCAACCCTGCTGCTAACAACTATTTGAATTATATAAATAGATCTATGACACTTACATCTTTTCACCTCCCTGGTTAGTAGTAGATAATTTTCAAAATATTCAAATGGTGAAAAGAGCCAAGTGCAAAATAGCGATTAACAGAAAAACTAGTTAAATTACAATAACTATTATTATACCAAAAAAAACAAGAAGCATGTTTAGCTAAACCGATGCCATTCTTATTAAAATCTAAGTAACGGTTTGGAAGATGTAGACTATTTATAATTTTTTGTTTAACCTCGCCACTTAATTGCTCATTATTTCGAAACTTGTTATGTGTGGCTAGGCTCTCTTCACCACCAAAGCGACGATATTATATGGTTCGAATTGATAACCTCCTTTTTTGAAGTCGGTTAAAAACATAAGAAACCGGCTGACTGTTGCTTGCAACTGTAAACTAAACGGCACACTTCTTTGTGCAGAGAGCGCAAAAAGTCCAACACGAGCTGCAATTTTTAACCGATGAAAGAGGAGGGAGGAAACTGGCAATAGTTCATGTCATTGTGAAACGCCCTATTCTCAATACTTTTACATGTATTTATTTTGATTTAGGCACATTTTAGATGTTTTTTTAATGTACGAGGTTTGAAAGGCAATGTACGAGATTTTTGAGCTGCTCGGTACGAGGAACTGCAGGCTACCCAGAATACCAACTACCTACGTCTGTAAATTGATTAAGATAACAGCGAGCTGATGTAATAGGAAGTTCTGATTGACAAGAGTCCTGTACCTAAGGTCTAAGAAAATAAAGCACTTTGATTTTGACACATTTATTTATAAGTTATTTTTCTAATTATCAATCATTAATGTATTGCCCATTGAAATACAGTATTGATATAGGTAGGTACCTATTTAGATAGATAGGTAGGTACTATAACTGCCTAACTGTAACTACACGTGTTGAAACGTGTTGCTCTCATCATGGTACCGCGATATCAAACTATTTTCAGGCAATACTTAAAAAATAGTAGCAGGTACCTAATAATATGTATTTTCAGGCAAAGATTCCAACATGTTTTTATTTGCTTCCATATTATTACAGTAGGTAAGTAACTGCGTACAGTGAACGCACGTTTAGGTACATACATAAGCGTGATTGATGAGTGGCGAGACAGTATGATGAGTGCTCTATGTAACAGAAGAAGGCTGTCTAGCTCTGTGGAATGAAGTTACATTCTGTAAGTAATATGGAAACATTTTAAATAGCACTTATAATGCAGTCAGGGAATATTAAAAAGTAAAACCAATAAAGGAGGATTCATCTATGTATTAAAATAACGTAATAAGCAGAGATCATAACATAACACATGAAGTAGATACCTACCTAACATTTATTAACAAAGAACTTTTACAATTAAATAACCAATTAAGGACTAGTATTTACAATTGAGCCTACTGCAGACTGTTGCAAGCAATCTATAGGTAGCTCTTCTGATCCTAAATCTTTTATTTATCGGGTTTGTAAGAAACTCAATTTGTTATGCAAAGATAACGACTTTGACCTCTTTCATTGCTCTATTTCAACCCTAAGAGCAAATCTGAGCAACTTATTTTTTAATAGTACATAATTCTACTTTGTTTCTTATCATCTAAAATTACTTGGCTTTACTGCACAAGTTTGTCGTCTAATTCGTGTTGCTCACCCTTAGTGTTCGCCAGACTGGGTATGTATGTATATAACGTGCGCTAACGTTATATAATTGCGAGCGTACCTTATGAGTATATATTTACAACAAATAAATAATTGATCGTTGTTAATTTGTCTCTACGTTTGCTGTGTGTTCTTATTTTTTGTTTGCAATTTTATCTTTATTTATTGTTTCCATTTATGATTGTGAATGATGATGATTCCTTGTATGTAACTATTATTTTCTGAAATAACATTTTGTCTAAATGTGAGCGTGGGTGATACCTTCCATAGTTTGATCTAGTGTTGTTTTTTAGTTAATCTTTTAAAATTAGTTTCATAAAGTAAGGTACATTATTTCCTCCAAGTAACTGTATTATGTTTCTATCAGTGGATTCCTATCAATAGCCCATAAATTTATCTACTGTATTATCAATATCTGTATAGTGTGCTGATGGTTTCCCTAAAAATAAATAAATAAAAAAAAAATTAACAATATAGTTGGAAACGTTCCCAAGACGCTGGCTGCATTGCCTCGCTGTATGGCAATACTGAAGCGCTGCGCCAGATACTGACCAGCTCTCGGGTTGTGAATCGAGAGCTGGTCAGCATAGGGCGCAACGCAAACGGCCAAAAATCTGGCCGTTATCGTATGGGAATCTCTGATATCGTATGGGAAACTGAAAATAGGAACTTTTAACTATCTCCTCACTACAACTGATCACCATTGGGGTCTGAAACCTCCTCCTTCGGGCTAGTACACGTCATATTATGATTGAAATATAAATCTGTCCTTAATTCAATAGGTACAGAGAGAATAAGCGATAAGTCCGCCTGATGTATTTGCCTAAGTAATATATTTTGTTATTTTCTTTTCTGGTGTATAATATGTTTATTGTTTATATTGTATTGTACACACTCTGTAAAAGCTTCTCCCAAACCTTCCAATAACCGACAAACATTGCATTGAACAGAAAATCAATCAATTACCTAACACTATTTCTTAATTGATATGTAATAAATGTAATAATTTAAATATAATAAGTTTAAAATTTGACTAGTGCTTATTTTGCAAGCTTAGAATTACAGGTATTGATTTGTAATTTATTTAAATAGATAAATAGTAGGCTATTTATGAATCAAGGGTACGGGGAACACAATATTGTTAGTTGTATTAGCTAAGAGTTATACTTACATAAACCAGCTTACAAACCCACAGGATCTATCTTATATTGTGCCATAGTAATATACTGTTATAGCTTAGCAGACTAACAAGTTACAAATGTAGTCCTAGGTAGTGAAGCTACTTACTTGTTACCTTGTACCTATATTACCTTGAGCTGCTCACTGCCTATCCATTTTATTAATCTAAATTCGCACCTTAATTTATTTTTGAAGGGATTCTCTGCATTGCCTTCTTTACATCGAGGATCCCTGCCGTAACATCGTGTGTGTCTAATATCAGAGCGTTTTTGTAGATCATCAACCATCAAATAATTACGAAAGTATGCATCGAACATATCTTCCTTCATTCGATCCAAATGCAGAAGCCGATGTAGGGTTAGTACATGGCGGCAAGCACTGATGAAGCTACTCCTCCACATGGATCATGGTGGTATTTTCCACAAAAATGGTATCCGAGTTCCTGAGTTCGGCGTGCGGGATGCAGAAGGGAGGGGGGTGCGACCAGAACCCGTTCTCGGTGCAGACGATGGCCGACTCGCCGAGGATGTGGTACTCGGCGTCGCAAGCGTACGTCATCAGGTCTCCCACGGCGAACTTGCCGCTCTTAGAAGGTTCTGTCAAAAGTCTTCCGTTTTCTGGGACTAGCGGGTCCGGGCAATATATGGCTGTGGAAAAAAAACAGTAGGTAAATAATATTAAGTGGTAATGCCCACTTAGGACGATTAATTGAGCGAGCGAAGTGAGTTACGTCACGAACCTAGTGGTGACGAGGATGATTTAGTGTTGGTATGCTTCTGTGTGTATGATTGTAGCTACGAGCGTACCTAACTCTCGAATGTCGAAGACCGGACTTGCATCCAAATTAATTGTTCCAATCAACTGGATTAGTTTCCAACAAATTAATCCAGTTGATTGGACATGATAAAATGTTCTGGTAGTTCTTCGAACCGTATCGGTGAGAGAGTTTACAAGGTTCACTTGGAACCTTCGTCCCACGCGCTGTTGGGGTCGGCACCTCTGGTATGTCCTTATTTCACTTCCAATCCATGTTCTCTTCAACGCAATGCATAAAATATATTTTGATTACGTTTTCCACGTCGGGCTACAAGTCAGTGTTCTATCAAAGTGTTCCCATTCCCAAGTTATATAATGGGAAGGTACAACTCACGTATACAAATGGGCGCGTCGCCCGACCAGCGGCCGTCCGCCTCGCACTCGAGCCCCGGCGCCCCGACGAGGCGGTACCCCCACGAGCACTGGAACACTGCGCGCCCTCCGAACGACGAGTTGTACTCCACCACCGACAGGTGTGCGCCCACCGACCCCAGCGCTGGGCAGAATGTCTCCACGCACGTGGGCGGGGGCGATGACCAGCGACCTGACACGTCAACATTATACATTGAGGTAGGCTTCCTGCCACTAGCAGGCAGCGCTCAGAAAGGAACTAAACAGTACCTATACAGGGTGGTTTCTTGAGAAGGGCAGTGATGGCCAAGTCCGAAACCACGAAAGTAATTCAGATCCAGATTTAATAAATTAATTACTTTAGACACACACACACACACACAAACACGCATACGTAAGATGTCTGTAGTCTTCAAACCTATTTAAGTCTTAGTTATTTTTTTTGTCAAAATCGTTACTTGATGTTATTATTTTCAAGGCATATTATTTTCACTGGTATCAGTCTCGCACTGTGTGTATTTGTTACGCTTCTCCGAAATATAACAATTAATTGTAGCATAACCTATGTGAAGAGAAAAGTACATGATATTTGAATAGTTGAATCTCATTTTTGTTTCATTTTCACTTCGTGGACAAAAAATTGAAGTGAAGAGAAATCAATAACAAATTATTTCTTTTTTTTTATAATGATTAGGTATCTGTGTGAAATTTGACTTGTCTAAGTGATTATTTTGTAAGCCTGAAGAAATAAAGTTATTGAATCTGAATCTAATCTGAATCATTACTGCTTCCAGGCCTCTAATAAAGACTGCAGGCAGATGCTGGATGCGACAAGGCAGGGCAGGGCGCTGTAGCGCTCATCAGGGGCCCATGTCCAGTTGAAGAGAGTTCCTGCAAGGAGGCGGTATATCTGACCGTCGCCCATGCAGGTGAGCATGGCGTCTCCGCTGAGGTGGTACCCCGGCAGGCAGCTGAAGTGCGCCGCGTGGCCCAGCCGCGAGCCCTGGCTGTGCTGGCGCTGGTGCGGACCCGACGCGCGCAGTTCGGGGCACACCACGTCTGGAAACCACATACCACCGCATTATATACCACCATCACCATCAGCCTATTATAGTCTAAATTAATGCTGGACATATGCCTCCCCTAATGAGCGCCATAGACGGCATTGATCATTTGGGGGTTATTGCTCATAAGGTTGGGGATCGCAGTTCGGTGGAGTTGTTGATCTGAGGCTGCTGCCCGCCCCTCGGTGTGTCGTCGTTCCCCACGGGAAGAGTGGGGGTGTTGAAGTTCTATGCCGGCATCACACGGCATTATATACATTTATTCATTATTATTCATTAATAACTAAGTTCGTATTAATATATAAATTTTAATTATGTTATGAAAGAGATTGTTCAAGCATCACCTAACTAGCCCCGAGCTAAGCACAGCTTGAGGTAGATATATTATTATAGATACATGGATAGAACACCTAGAAAGCAACGAAAGATATCTGCAAATCGTACTAACATTTGTTTCGAAGCAGGAATCGAATCCGAAATCTTTTGCGGCAGTTGAGGTGGACCCTTGCCGTCGCGCACAGCCTGCGGTCGTCCTAGTAATTGTGAATCTATAATATAATGTTTACAAACCATCTTGCAGTGGGTATGAGCGGGAACCCATACATACTCTCTGCTTTGGTATAACTCAAGCACTATGTTTAGTTACAGATAGGTATCTACCTAACTGTAACAGTAGGTACCATAGAACCTATTGCAATTCTTATCTACGTACCTTTAATAGATATATACATAGGCACATTGCTATAATGCCTTAGTACTAGTTTCTGCTGACAAAATGGCTGAACATGTCAATGCTCAATCTATAATTGTACTTACATTTAACTATCTGTCTTCGTCACAGAACGCAAAACTAGTTTTAAGAAGAAATGGCCCTATCCACGCTGTTTTTGCCACGTTTTTCCCATATAAATACTGTTACAGTATTATAAGTACAGTATACGAAATCAACTCTCGTCTTTAACGGGTTAAGAGCTGATATTTATAAAATTACGGAGTATTTAGGGACGTTTTTACATAAGAGCTTACAACAATTTCATTAAACAAATTCAAGTTAGCACTGATCTTAGCACCTTCTTGCGTCGTTACCGCATTAGGTGAGGTGGCCGTGGCGCCCCACCCTGCCTCTGACACGTTCCTTCATTCCTCTAGTCTTCGGGACCTTCGGCTTTTAAAGTCGGAGACGTCGCTCTATACTGGTACATGGAGAACTCTAAACTGTTGGAACTAACTAACTGCTGCGGTGTTTGTCTTATTAATTATATTCCTGGGTTGCCATATTTTATCGAGCTGTGACATGGCATTTTTAGCCATTCCCTAACAGTGATTAATCACCGTTTATCTACTTAGTATTGGTTGTATTTCAAATATGTACCACAATTTATTCCTCGCCGACCTACTCTAATATCTCGTAGAACCTAATTCGAACGTCCTCACATCTAATGTAAGTAATTTCACCTTCATTTATGTTTATATAAGTTAACCTGCGAAGCTTGTGAGCTACGAGCAAGACAACCATGGCACAGTGCCCACGAGCACATAATATTATATACTTATAGGTACCTACTTACCTACCTATAAAACAAATGTATTGTATTGTATAGATTCCCTCGATGGCAGTAGGTAACAAATTTATTTTTGATTAATAACTAATTATATAAAATTATGGGTGCCAAAAGGGTGTGCTGTTGTCTTAGCAATAGGTACATTTTAAAATTTATTAAAAATGTACCTATTGCTACAGACAACAGGGTCAGGGTCTAAGTTATGTAATAATAACACAGTTGAATACAACTAGGAATATTAACTTGGTTATTCCTGTCCAGCTTTTTTTATTACTAAGATAACGGTGCGATGTACATTACTCAAAATAATATGTTTATCGAACTTACGCGATGAAAACATCACGGCATAATACCTACCTACCAACATAACGGCATACCTACCAAATAAATATTCTATATAAAAAAGTAAAATATTCATGGGTATGAATATTTTACAGTCTCCTTTGCTTTCTGTAAATTAGAACTTACAATAAAATAAATCAATATTGAGATCAAAATAACAATATAAAATCAAAAATATCAAAGTAACAACTTGTAAGTTATATTTATATACCTACTCGTAACTTAAAAATATGACATTTTCTTACGTAAACAAATAATTGAGATCAAAAGAAATAGCACCGTTTAAAAAACTATCAATCAAATTCAATAAATGAAAATTTTACAAATGAATGCACAAATATACAAACTTAAGTAAGTATACAACTTAAATACAAATAATGAGTATAAATAGTATACTTGTAATTGTTTTGCAGAACTCTATGTAATACTAAAAGCAACATTAAGGCCATAATTATGCTTCCTTTCTGAGACGTCACAGCTACTCGCACGTTCATATTGAACAGCGGGTATAGTTCGCGTCATGTAAAAAGAACGCTGGCGCGAACCTGCGCAGTAGGCGATTTATACGTCTATACGTATAAATCGCAGGTTCACGCCAGCGTTCTTTTTACGTGACGCGAACTATAAACGGCTTACCGCAAGCGAGTGGGCGGCGAGCTCTCTGTCATTTGATGCCGCCAATACCAAAATGCATCTAAATATTTCCATTAAATGCTCAAACTAGAACGCACATGTTTGTGCTGTGCTGTGCGGCAGCGGTGCGGTTTAGATCCGCGACCCCCATTGGGCGGGTATAGAGGTATAATGAAATGAATGAAAATGTCAGACTAGTCGACTGTTTGATTCCCAATATTTATCTACAAGACTGGTCTTTACGCATAATGTTGTCTTTAGGAAGAACAGAGTTGCTGGCTCTAACTTGAAGGCTTGCAGAGAGTATCTGGGACAAATGTCAATTATGTTTTGTCTCTTTCATCAACTTTTTATCATAAAAACTGATAAATATGATCATACATTTTGTTCAATAAAAACAAGTTGAAAAAACCTATAATTATAAACATTGCGAGAGATACTTACGAGACAAACAATGACACGAGAAATAAAAAAACAGAGACCGATCGTTGTGTTTCATCACCGAAAAGATTTTCTTAATATTTATTGCGTATAATTATGGAGCATGCATCGTCTTCCAAGAGAAATCCATCGCCATTTTATATTAATTTTTTAACGCGAATCTAAGACCAGTTTCTCTATCGCCCATGATGTAGCACGCGAAAGAAAATGATACCTATCAATGTAAACAATAATATGGTATAACTCACTAACAACTTTAATGTAGATCGTGTTAGTGGTCCCGCCGGGGGTGGTGCACGTGTACTGGTCACTGTTGCGTACTGACATCTTGGAGAGAGTGAGACGGAACAGCGACTCCTCTCCCTCTTCCGTGGACCACGCTGCAACAAAAACAACATTTGTTAAATCACAAATAAATTTATACTTAGCACTATGTACTACCAACACCCTAAAAATAATCCAAGGCAAAGCTAAGTTTTGGGCATCCAGCATCAGGTGCGAGCACAGCAGCGTGGCCCAGCTCGTCCCCACTTTCACAAATATAGTTTCATTAGGTGTGCCTGTGCGAAAGGATAGGCGTACAGTGATTTAAATAAATTACAACAAAATAATTACGAATGGTCGAGACATACTGGTGCACTACACGCTGCAAAGGTATAATATACCATGCATGCACGTAGGTGGTATATTATACCACCTACACGCATACGTTTGTTTTGTCATCTACCATGCAAGCGGTGTGGTGTGGCGGTGGCCGAAGATTGGGGATGCTGTATCTACTGGATGGATGAAGGACGCGTCCCGTGGAATACAGCCTGCAAAGGGCTTGCTTTTGTTGCTTGGAATATCAAATATCAAGGTGCTTTCGTTTAGACCTTACAGGACTCTTGGACACGTCACAAAATACAAATTTACAAGTAATACTAGGAAATAAAACACATTGATTTTTAGTTCAAGAGAGTTCAGGGGGAATCCTTCGCTCATAAGTGGCACACCAGGCCAGACCTTAGAGTAACTGCTAGAGTACTTGTTGTAAGGTCTTATACCTTTAGAAATATAAGATGTTGTCGATAAATTTATTTTATTCTAAAACCGTACGAGATAATGATGATAATGCGACTCGCGCCCGGTATGAGGGGCTAACATGAACTGATGTGAGCGCGTGCATTGATATTACGATAATGAGGTAAAAATGGTGACGCGAGAGAATAGTGCGGTTTCGCCGTACAACTTGAGCGGCCCATCCGCTAGTGCTGCGAGACAGGCGACCAAGGAACATACCTACCACGCACCATCTACGGAACAGATCCACCACCGACCTGTGATACCCCATCCTCGTGCCAAACGTGAGTATTATTCATTGCCCTCTAATGATAAGCATCAACGGGGTTGAAGAGTATCATTGAGGCATTCACCCCATCCACACCCACAGAAAAGCTGATACGAAGCTGTAAATCAGCAAAGGTCCTGCTCCGGTACCTCAAGGAGCTGGGCTGGTTAAGTTAAGTTTTCCAGTTTAGGCAGGGGGATAATGCACAATACACTCCCATGTGAGATGTCAGCGCAGATCTCAGTTCCCCCACTGCAATCCCCTGTGCCCTCTAAACTATCACGGATCAAGACCTGCGTCTTCCTCTTTTCTTCCTCCTGGCCCGTGTAAAGGGCGGTTAGCGATGCAGTGAGAGTGATGCGAGTGGTGCGGTGGTAGTGACCTGCGTGGTAGTGCCCGCGGGCCTGCGTCCAGGTCCACAGCGGGTCTCCGCGCGCGCGCGCCGCCGCGCAGTCGACGCGCACGCTGCTCTCGGGGAACACGAACAGCTCGCCCGAGGGCTGCACGCTCGCGGAGCCGCTCACCACGCTGTACCGGATCGACGGCGGCGCCTCTCCTGGAAACACCACGGCACTGTTTACGCATCTTACTCCGGTGCCTCAGCGACACGCGCCGATCTTGTGCAGACACATATCTCGGTTCGGAGCTGTCTATGTTGGACAATCAACACAGCATCATCTAGCCTCAAGCTTAGCAGAGCTTGTTTTATGGCCACTAGATGACTGATATACATAATACAATAGATTACATACATATTTTTTTTATTATAATTACATAGAAAACGACCAGAACGCCCTGAAAAAATATCTGCAGATCGTACAAATATTTTTTCAGAGGCGGGAATCGAACCGGCAACCTGCGTCGCAGGCGGACCTTCGCCCACCGCGCTACAGAGGCCGATATCCAGAAACTCGACGCCCACCCCACAGCTTCAACTTTGTCGATACTGGAACCTGCGGCTCTGCATGCCTATCGTGTTATAGTCAATCCAGGTCTAAAACTACATCCATGCAAAATTCTAAAACTACATTCGATCCGTTCAGTAGCCTTGATGTGTGAAGAGATAGGTAATTATAATACCTACCTATTAGTGTCATGGTGTGTGTACGAGTACCTTACCTACCCCTCCCGCACGCCGCGTCCTTTATTGTATTTTCTCTCCCTCGTGAGTCAATAAATTAATTAATAAAAATACATATCAATAAAAGTACATATCATTAAAAAATTCTCATTTATTTATTTATTCATTTAAAATAGTTATCACGAAAAATATTAATAAACGAAGAGTTCACCTTATTAATATTTTTTTAATCATTGCGCTATTATTGGCAAAGAAATATTCGTGCTTCTTTTAATTTAGGTATTCTTGCATTATTATTTTTTAAAAAAGAGCAGAAGACTAGCGTTAACTCAGCGCCATGACGTACGTATCTAAGCAGCAAAATAATGAATAATCGACATCCGTGTATATGAAGTGTCAGGTGAAAAGCAATCCGGTGTTCTTGATGGGCTTGCAGCCGAGCGCGTCGAAGGGCCAGTAGCGCTGGTCCGAGCAGCGGTCGCGCACGGCGCAGCTCGCCGCGGACTCGCACCACACGCACTGGAGCCGCTTCGGCAGCCACTTGCAGGGCTCGCACTCGTCCGCCAGCAGCGCGCAGTTGTACAGGAACGCGGGCAGCGGGTTGGAGTAGCGCTGCACGCCGCCCCACGCCACGCGCAGCTCGCCCGGCGCCGTCGCCACGCTCACGCGGAACCGGACCGGGTAGCAGAGTATCAAGCCTTTCTTGAGCTTGCCTCTCAGTAGAGTGACGCGCTTCCCGTACTTGAGCTCGCAGTGAACTTCGAGGTCGGCAGCCTGCAGCGCGTGCAGCGCGAGGGCGACGTGCCGGGCCTGGCCCGAGGCGAGCAGGACGGGCCCGCCGCCGGGGTGCGACACGAAGGGACACACCTGCCGGCCCGGGGCCTGCTCCCGCGGACAGTGCCGGTCCGCGCGGTCCGTGCAGCCCGTCTGGTGACACCAGCGGCAAGGAAACTTGTTTATGCATTCTAGGCAAGTTCGGAATAACCGACAATATTGTCGCTTATCATTGAACGAATAACTGTCCATCGACTGATTGTCGAACGATTGCACAGGTTTCTTGACGCGTATCTCCTCTTCGCTGTTGCCTTTCTGCCATGGATCTAAATGAAATTTGGCTGGAGCCGCGGGCGATACTTGATGCACGTACGGCAGTAAGCCGGTCGATGCTTCCTCTATTACAAATCCAAATAAAAGTAATATATAAAGGTGTCGCATGGTCAAAGGTTTTACAGCGAATGGTCGGACGTGGTTGACATGATTAGATAGAGCAGTGGTTGCCTCAGACTTGCATAACCTACCTAGCTGTATAGGTCGGAACACAATAGCTATCTGCCGGAATTAAAAACATATTGCGCCTGTTATGTAAACAAAGGTATCGCTGAATAGAGAAAATACACAAATGACGCTGAATACACAAACAGTTCAATCGGGAGACTGTTTATATACCTCCCTAGGTACCTATGATCCGGTCAACATCTTCTGGCGCGAGAATAACAAATAATCTTGAGGCAATCAAATTTCAGTTGTAGAAAAATGTTCACTTCGGCTCCTTGGTTCGCCAATTCTTGATGAGTCTTTTCAGCCATTTGTGGATGAGAAAATTCAAAATTTCTTCCAAACCTCGGACAGACTTCTCAAAATTAATAGCCATATGGCTTTCACGATAATTCGATTTTGCCTTTTTGTTCCTAAATTTACTTATTCTTTGAGATGTTGTCAACTGTGCCATCTGCCAACTGCCTATCAAATTGGGAGGCTTAGGTATTCGCAAAATTTCAAGTGTAGCCCTACCAGCGTTCTTGTCTTCCGTCTACAGCACTAGTTCATTAGTTGAAAAATTTTAAAGCCAGATTTGGCACTACCCGGATTTTCATTTAAAATTTCATTTTTAGACGAAGCTCGAACGGCTTGGCATAGTGCTTGCCCCGATGCTGCTCTCCCAAAATCTCTTTTATCCCAACGGCAATGGGACGGGCCTCTGTGTGAGCTGACACGGAATTGTTTGTTACAAACGTGCTCCAGCTCAGCAGATCGTGCCCGTCTCCTGGCCGTTTCTAAATGGGATTCAGGACATTGGTTTCAAGCACTTCCTTCATATAACACTGGCACTTTATTGGATTCCGTAACTTTCCGTATTGCATCATCTCTTCGGTTGGGTGCAAGGTGTTGCGCGCCTCATCACTGTCAGTGCGGTACTGCTGTCGAACAGCTTGGTCATCACGGATTATCGTGTTCTAGGGCTGCCGGTCGGATGTCTCGTCATGCCAGCCTTAACGACATCATCCGGCGGGCCTTTGTCACCGCTAACGTACCAGCTATTCTCGAACCGAATGGTCTGTTGCGTGACGATGGTAAGAGGCCCGACGGTATGACACTTGTCCCATGGGACTTGGGGAGGCCCATTGTGTGGGACTCTACTTGCGTCGACACACTTGCGCCCTCCCATCTTCCAAGGACATCCGTGAAGGCTGGTGCGGCGGCAGATTTGGCCGAGGATCTTAAGAGGCGCAAATATGCAGGTCTCGACAGAGCCTACAAATTTGCTCACCTTGGTGTCGAGACCCTAGGTCCGTGGGGTACCGAGGCTCTCCGGGTCTTCAAAAAATTATCTGAATGTCTGGTCGAAGCGACGTACTGTGACCCGAGAGCTGGTCAATATCTGGCGCAGCGCATCAGCATTGCCATACAACGTGGCAATGCAGCCAGCATCTTGGGTACACTTCCAAATGGTATTGATATGGATCAGTTGAGCTACCTGTAGTTTGTTTGCAACAGTCTGCAGTTAGCTCAATTGTTTCAATTGTAAATACTAGTGTTTTTTTTTTATTTAGTTAGATCATTGTAATTTATTTGTTAATAAAGTAAGTATCAAATTTTAAAACAAAGGTTACTACTTCTTACTCACTTACCTTGTTACTACAACTATTTACATTTGGAGGTGAACCATTAACCGACTCGTACTAACTAAGAACAAGGCTTAACAAGAAAAACATTGTAAGTTTCACGTTGTAAAGGTTTTATCAGGTATTATCAGATTTGAGATTTCAATAGCTTTATTTTGTTTATTCTGACAAAATAAGAAATTGGACAAATCACATAAAATATTTTTTTATAAAATAAGGAATGAGGTGTTATTGATTTTCTGTTCACTTAATTTTTTTTGTCTTTATTTATTAGTATAATTGTGGTTTATTATTAAGCCCGATCCGAGTTTACATACCGGTACTTACATAGTAAACATATTATTTTGGTATTTATTGAGCTTAAAAAATAAGTTATTCCCTTTTCAAGAACGCAAGTGAACGGTTATTAACAGTTTTATACCAAAAGATCCCTAGGCGCAGGCCCTATCTATACTAATATTGTAAAGAGGAAAGATTTGATTGTTTTTTTGTTTGAATTGAATAGGCTCCGAAACTACTGGACCGATTTGAAAAATTCTTTCATCATTAGATTCCTTAATTTTCCCTGATGAAACATAGGCTATAGAATATTTTCAAAAAAGTGTATTCTCCGCATGGCAAATTATATTTTTGTTAAATACCCGTGCGATGCCGTGGCGGACCACTAGTTGATTATATTTATAGACATAACACATAATTCATATTTTATCATAGCTATAGTAAGACTATTTAGTAGACACCAGTAGAATCCTACATCAGCCTGATGAACACATATACATAGGCTGCAGAATTATAAAAAACAAAATGAGGGTTCCGTATTATGACTCACCAGTAAAGTTGGTGATGAGCGTGGTCGGGACACATTCGGGGAACTTCGGGCTCCAGTCGCCGTTCTCGCAGCGAAGCGTGTTGTCTCCCTTCAACTTGTAGAGGCCGAAGTGCAAGCATCGCGCGACGATCACCGAGCCGTGGGGGAAGGACGTCTCTTTCTGCAATTCAAATTCAAATTCAAATATATTTATTGCGTCAAACATGGTATAAAGGTGTTCAGTATAAATAATGCACTCATGTCTCACTATTATGTTAGCATGCAATAATTATAACTACTTATTAGGTACTTAAGTTCTAGCTTTATAAAAATCATCTATATCATAAAAATTCTTATCCTTCAGCCACCTACATAATTTAATTTTAAATAAATAATTGTTCAATAATTTTATGTCATTTGGTATTTTATTATATATTTTTACACATAGAGTCAAACAACTTTTCTTGAACTTGGCTGAACGCGGGGTATCTTTTAATATAAGTCTATTCGGGTCCCTACATAGCCTAGGGTATCTGTCGCATGCTTTTTTGAATAAGTATATATGATTTCTAACAAAAATTGATACTTCGTAAATATACAGCGACGGTAGAGGTAACAGACCAAGCTCCTTGAACAAGGGTTTGCATGACTCATCAGGTGGGATTCCACAAATCGCTCTTATGCATTTCTTTTGCGCTATAAATACTCTATTTTTATCAGTGCTATTGCCCCACATTACAAGCCCATAGCGAAGAGCAGATTCAATATAGGCATGAAAGGACATTATTGCTGTTTTCACATTTGTAACATATTTAATTTGGCTTAGAGCATACACAAATTTGTTAATCTTTTTATTAACAACGTCAATGTGCGCCTTCCAGTCCAGATTTTCGTCTATAATTACGCCTAAAAACTTAATTTGCCGAACTTCCTCCATCTTTGTTATATTTAGATTAAAATTATGTTGTACATGTTTAGATTTATGAAATTGTATATATTTTGATTTGTCTAGATTAATTTTAAGATTGTTTATGTCAAGCCATTTAATAATTTTATCTATGGTGTTATTAATGTCAATTTCATGGTCAATTTTACTATACAATTTTTTGTCAGATGTTACAACTACACAAATATCATCAGCATATAATATGCACCTATGGTTTGTCACATGAACTATGTCATTTATATACAACAAAAATAATATTGGTCCTAAAATGCTGCCCTGTGGCACGCCAGATTTATTGATTTCGTAGTCAGATTTAAATGTCATTAATTCGTTGATTTCTGTTAGCTTATCAATAACAACGCATTGCTTACGGTTTTTTAAGTAAGAAGAGAACCATTGTAGAGCTGGGCCTCTGACGCCAATGTTATCGAGTTTACCCAAAAGCATATCATGTGAAACGTAGTCAAATGCTTTAGATAAATCGTAGAACAGTCCTGTCGTTAAGTTACCCTTGTTTAAACTATTTAACACCGTTTCTACTAGATTAAAAATTGCCAGAGAGGTTGACTTTCCTTTCTGAAAACCAAATTGTTCCATTCTAATTATATTTTGTTTGTTGCAATAATTTACAAGTCTTTGATACATACATTTCTCAAATATTTTTGAGAAGATAGGTATTAACGTTATCGGGCGATAGTTATTTACCTCTGTCCTTTCGCCTTTTTTAAATAAAGGTTTGACCATTGACAGTTTTAAGGCATCTGGAAAAGTAGCTGTTGAAAAGGACAGGTTGATGAGGTATGTCAATACAGCTACTATTTCAGTAATACTTTCTTTTATGATTTTTGTATTGATTCCATCATAACCTTCAGACTTACTGTTTTTCAAAGCCAAAACTTCCTTTTTGACTTCATTTTCAGTCATGGGTATTAAAAACATTGAATTCAATTTAGTGTTTATATTATTGGTAAATGTCCGGGATTCAGAAGATGTCAAGTTATTTGTCAAGTTAATATAATATTTATTAAAAATGTTGGCAATGTCAATCGGTTCAGAAATTATTTGTCCATTATTTAAAATTGTAGTAATATTATCGTCAAGCTTATGATTATCTGGTGTTTGTTTTTTAATGACATTCCATGTCGCTCTACATTTATTCTTACTATTTATTATGTATTTTATGTTTGAGAGCCTTTTAGATCTATAAATACATTTTTTTAGTATGCGAGAGTATGACCGGTATTTGCGCTTATTTATAACTGTTTTTTCATTGTAGTATAAATGACGCAACCTGCGTTGAAATTTGCAGCTATATCTTAATCCAGGGCTTATCCATTTTTTTTGAGACTGAGTATCATTCCCTACTTTTATCCTAATTTTAGGAAAACACAAGTTATATAATAGGCAGTAGAGTTCATGAAAATCATTGAAAGCCTTGTTTAGATTTTTCTCCGCATAGATTTCAAGCCAGGAGAGTTTCGTGAGGCATTCCTTGAATTTGCGTACATGTTCGCAACGAAAGTCCGTTTTATAAATAAAAAAAGATTTTACACCCTTTTTTTTTGATGTAACGGGAAATGATAGGAGCTGTGCCGTATCATGGTCGGATAGATACAGGGGGAGCACAGAAGCGGTTGCGTCCTTAATGTTACTAAGTATATGGTCAATGCAAGACTCTTTTCGTGTAGGTACATTAATATGAATTTTAAGATCATTACTGTAGCATAAATCTTCTAAATAGTTACTAATTTTACCTTTTTTCAAAGTATTTATGTTCAGGTCCCCTGCTAAAATTGTCTTTTTCGTCTTTCTATATTTTCTACGCGTTTCGTATAAAACACGGTTCAATTTTTCCAAAAAAATGTTAGGGTCAGATGAAGGGGTTCTATATAAACATAAAACAAGTAATTCTTGCGATGGGATCTCAATGCCGCATATTTCGAATGTATTTTGAGTAGCATACTCGTTAAGAAATGCTAACTCTTTAAAAGCAATACATTTTTTTACCAAGATACATGTACCTCCTCTCTGCTTTTCTCTACAATAAGCTGACGCTACATCATATCCCGTTATTTTGAGATATCCACTACATCCTACTTTTAAAAATGTTTCCGATAGACAAATTACATCTGGCTGGTTATTATTTTCACTTAACTCTTCCAGTGTAAGTTCTAAAAGCGATTGTTTGGACAAAACACTGGCAATGTTTTGATGTAATACTTTAAAATAAAATATTTCTCGATTAGTACTACTACACTTCAGATTTTTCGTATTCACGAAAAAACTGATTTTGAGTAGTTTCATCTGCTTTAGAAATATTCATTGAAGTGTTACTCACGATGGTAGAGCTATTTTTCTGGCAACAATTGAAATAATATGGAATCGTACCTTTGGTTTTTTGCATGCCCTTGCCGTTTGATTTCGGTTGAGAAATTGGTCTATTACGCTGTATCAATTTTTCAAGTTCCTTAATATCTAGATATTTACAGTCATAATCAATACAGTCAATTTTATGGTTCAATGATTTACACATGTCAGACAATTTATTCGAGTTACATTCAACATAGTGACAGTTTTTATATTCATTACAAATTGTTTGTATATTATAATTCAAATCATCAACATTTATGTAGTAACCTCTGAAAATTTTAAGGATTAAAATACTGTTATTTATAAACTTATTAGATAGTTTACGCAGGTGCGAGGTAAGAATCTTTAAATCGTAATCATTTTCACCTACGCAGATCACAAGTTTATCATTTTTTTCTAGACTGATATTTTCGTAGTTTTTCAGAACTTCACTACTACACGCATGTGGTTTTATTTGGGACTGAATTTGGTACTTATTATATTTGGTGTAGTACCTTGAGCGTATGAGGGCCGATGATAGATTAACGCTCTGTTGAGTGCCGAGAATGAGTATATTGGAAATCTGATTCTCTTGATCGAGTACAGAAGTTTGCCTACTGTTCCCTGTCTTAGGCTGGTCGGACTGTGGTGCGCTTATTTTAGTTGTCAGCAAAGATATTTCCTCTTCAGCTTTTTGGAGTTTTTGACTTAGTTCTGTTATTCTTGATTGAAGAGACTGAAATACCACGTGCTCTTCTGGTTCCGGGCCAGTTTTTTTCAAAGACTGATGTCTAGGGGAAGCAAACAACGCTCTTCTGATGTCTGGAAACTGTGCTGAGCCCCTTCGATTTTGCTTCTTCTTATTGTTGCTATATTTTATGTCCGGTAGAGGTTTTTGGCATAATGTCTTTAGAAGTTCGTTGTCTTTGGTAAGTTTATTTATTTGTCTATTTAAATCATTATTTTCCAGTATTGTGTTCTCCAGCTCTAACTGAGTGCTAGCCAGCTGCGATGTCAGCATAGTAATCGTGTCCCTCATTTCCTGCACAGAGTTGGTATCAGAGAGAGTATTGTCTGCGCTCCGAGAAAGAGGTAGCGGTGAATCGCAAGACGTGTTTAGCACCGTAAGAATGTGTGAATCATCCATCTGAGAAATGTCACTTGCAGGAGTAGAAAAGTGAATCGACTCTATGCTTTCGTTTAGTTTGGGGGAGTTAAGTTTTTTTCTCGTCGTAATATTAGTAGCATCCCAGCTAGGAATAACAACCTTAGGTTTTCGTATACAAAACTTGCATCTCCACTTCTCCCTCGATTCAGGTTCCATTAAACGGTACATTTTTTCAGGTAATCCACCGCATTCAAACTCATACTTATTATTGCATTCCGAGCAAAGAATCGTACCTCTAGCATTTACAGATTTCTTACATTTATAACAAGTGACGAGTGAGCAATAATATAAAGATTGCTTCTTATCTTATCATAAGACACTTCGCATCAAAGTTGACGAGGCATGGAAAGTCGCTGCCGTCCAGTTTAGTAAAAAAATTCGGATGCTTACTTATTTGCTGTTCATGCTTAGTGTTCATGTGTGGACAGTGTTCGAGTTATTGGGACTTCTACATAAATATAGCCACACGCATGCGTTATATCCAAGCTGACAGTGCCCAGGCTTATTAAAGCGATAAGAATATAAAACGACGTCAGAAAGGCAAATAATAAAAAAAAAAAGAACTTACAACAATGGTAGAGTTTTTGAAGGATATCGCCAGCAAGGGATAGTCGTGACGGTACAGGCATTCTCGCAGCACTGGCTGGAACCTGCCGTCTGGAATAAAACATAAAAATAATAACTAATCATACAGCCTGACTAAAAACAAAACACAAACTTAACTACTACCTGATGAAATGGGATATAACCAACTCAGGCCTGAAGCCCTTAAGTAACTTAATTTAAACATAGATTTAGTGGGATTATTTACTATTTTACTTTTTCATTTATTCATTTTATACATACGAAAATTATTCCCATCAGAAAATTGACAAAAGACGAACTTAATAATACTAATATAAGATTTCATAACTAGAAAATCTTTATAACTTCTGCGATTTGATTAAATTTTCTAGCAAAAAGTCTTCGGTTGTAGGTACTTGTGTTACTCAATCAATATTTAAGATTCTAATACCGATTATAGTCTAAATATTCTTGTTAAGGGATTGAGCAGAGAATACCTTTAGCTAAATGAACTCCTATTTCATGGTAAAATGTGAAATTATTATAACTAGTATAATATGGTTCAGTAAAGATTGTGTAGTTTAAAGTGGTTAACTGGTTGTACCCTTACTTGGGGTAGTGGAACAGAGAGGTCCGACCCAGTTCCCGTCGATGCACTTGATTTTACAAATGAGCCTCTCGTTCAGCGGACCGATGAGACCTGGGAACTTCACCTGGAACAGTAAAAGAGCTTATTATGTGTTGTGTTTCAGTGCTTTCTTATCTATTCAAAATATTAGGTCATTCAAAATAAATGTCTAACATCTAAAATCACAAATTTTACAAGCAGAGCATAATTATGACAGTAAAATTGTAAATTACATTCCTACTCTAATGCTCTTATTGACATAAAATAACATGGGCCTAGAGCCCAGCGATTAGGTTCCTATAGGACATCTACACTCACCTCAGAAATTTTGGAGAAATCCATTCTAAATCTTGAAACATCCAATTTGTCATCTGCACTTTTGACATCTGGTAATGTGCACTTGTATTCAACTGAAACAAAAAATCCAAGTATTATTTTAAACAAAGTAAAATCACACCCTCGGGGAAAACATAAACACAAAAACTAGATTGGTTCACCAATAACCTCCTATTCAATGTAAAAAAGACCACATGCTACTCATGCATGATACCAAATTAATCTAAGAGAATGCCCAACTAAGAGTTTGAAAACTTATTTGTTCCTCGGTTCAATGGACACCACAAATTGATGCACTTGCAGGCAGACTTAGTTCAGCAGCCCTAGCTAGCATTTCCAACAATTAGATATATTACCGATGGTAATACAGCTACGAGTAGGTTAGTTTAGATCAGTTACTTCCATAATATGTCTTATACAATTTTGATTTGGGGATAGGCGCTGAAATCTAGATATCTAGTTCTACAAAATTTATACCAAGCATCTCTCTATGAGGCTTCTAAAAAGGAGAAATCAACATATTGATACTGATGATGCTCACACTAGAAATACAACAAACATGAACAAATTAAACATCCCAATTATCTTGATACAGATTGCATAGGATATTTATGGGCAATTGTGTGCACATTTTTTATAAACTTCCATCTGAAGCTGCCTTTTGCTCCCTATTTGTAAATTTTAGCACTAAACAAAACAAAAAATCCTTCCGTTTATCTCATACATACAGCCTGCTGACGGTCAGATGGATCAACAAAGGACAGACAGCGGAGGCTTACTAATAACAGTTGCCATTTCATCCTAGGATATGAAACCCTAAATATATTTATGAGTGGATGAAAAACCGTTCACTGGTATGTTTGTGCCTAAATTTATGAATCTTCATAGCTAATAATAATAACATATTTGTTCTAAGCCTAACAGTGCATAAATTGATTTGCAAAACTTTTGAAAAGATACAAAGAAACTCAAGAAATTGCAAAAATTAGATAAATAAAAACAGCTCTATTTAGAGAAGTACCTACCGAAGAACCTTTCAGGGCGCAAAATAAATTTTAGCAATATATATGATAACTTAATATAAGTTCAACAGAAGAATTGTTACACAGTGAGTGAAACAAACATAAAAATGCTTTACTCCTATTGACCGAGTGGCGCAATTTATTAATAAAAAAAATAATGTTTAATTAATAAAATATCATCTACCTAGCTTCAATTTTTTTTGTTATATTTACTTACACCTAATGGTATGTAGTACCTAACAATAATGAATGTTGTCTCTATAAAATACGAACTTTCGTAGTTCCGATATTTTTCCAAGTCGACAGAGTTGCTGAATCACATCTCTAATTAAAAAGACGTTTAGACGACTGAGTAAGTCTGATAAATATTAATTTATATGATTTTTATAAGATTGTAGCTTACTTTCAGAATAGCCCGTTTCGTGTTGACATAAAATCAGTGGTGTAAATAAGAGTACACACGCAAACACTACAAGATGCATCTTTTTTCACTGTTCACAGTCCGGTGCTTTAGATAGTAGATGAAGGAGAATTTAAATTACAATTTAATCAAAATTTCCATGTTTTCGGGTGAACAGAAAAACAACAAATCCCGTCTGGTTGACTTCACTTCTTTGTTATGCCAATATGTGACTATGTCAGATTTGCTGACAGTTTTCTTCGATTCTCTTCTTCAATTTCAACTTCTTTATTTAAGGCACCGGTCACTTTTCGCTACGTGTTTCCGCCAGTCTTCGTTATACATCATCTCCAGCCTATAAATAGTTCACAGCTGGACATAGGCCTCCCCTAATGAGCGCCATAGATGTATTCGTTATACATAGGTACCTAGTTGTTTTTTTATTAAAAATTTGTAAAATGTACAAATAAAAAACACGGAAAGAGAAATAACTACAAGCGGAGTGAGCCACTGAAATTTTTGTGACTTTTTGGGTGCATAATCAGTATCTTAAAATAGTTCCCTACAAGGAGCTACGAATAATCAACTCGTTTATTCGTAGATTCAGATTCAATAACTTTATTTCTTTAGACTTACAAAATAAGCACAAGATAAGTCAAATTTCATACAGTTAATTGTTATAAAATAAAGAAATAAGTTGTTATTGATTTTTCTTCATTTTCAATTTTTTGTCCACTAGGTAGTGGAAGAAGTGAAAAAGAAACCACTAGTACCTACAGTAGTCTCTGTCAAGCCAATCTAGGAAGGCAGATCACGACATTACTTTTAATTTCGTAAATAAATGGATAGTTATAACCTCCATATTTTCTTGTTTTGTCGTAGGTAATTAAATTGCTCGCTCCGTTTGCTGTTATTTCTTAGATATTTAGGTATAGCATAGGTACTTTTCTAAACTTTTTCCATACGTCCAAAAACTTCGCGCACTGTCACAAAAAAAATCAAGTTACGGTTGTTAAAGTCTGTAGTCTTCTGAGCTTTACCCTCTGCTTTACCAGCCTTCCGAAAATGTCACAATTTCTCAACCTTCTTCCCTTTTGACTACCGAAAAAGTTACAAAAATTGTCGCGGTTGCTCATTCACTTGCAAAATATGTACATTTGCGTTGTTCAATTCCGGTTTTAGATCATATATACATATTATTTGCGGACCACGTAAAAAGAAAAAATTTAAAACACTGCCTTGAAAATTACTTGGATAAAGTTAGGGTGGGTCGGTGCATATTCATCAGCCCATGTTAGTCCGCTGCTAAACATAGGCCTCTCCTATTGAGCGCCAAGGCGTAGGTGTTATCGACCTGCGAAAGACATTTACTACCTACCTAATAAGTAATAAGTTATTTGTTATGTCCAACCGCGGACATTTACTTATGCTAAAGTATAATATGAAGATGATACAATTATTGTCTCCCCTCCCCCCCAGCACCACTCCCCCCCTTGCATCAGCTTTGGAGGACTTCAATTTGTACTGTTAAAAAAAATAACATTGTTTCAATTGATATGTTGGTTTGATCTTATTTTAAGTACCTACCTAAGTAAATATAAAGTAAACCAGTTTATCTCGTACCCATAACACAAACTCTCGTTACTTTCAGCTATAAGTACTAGACTATTATTAATTTATTGAAATATTTTCTACGTGTGAAACATTAAAGAGCAAAACTAAATTTCACTCACTGTAAAAAAAAAGTCAGAAAAATTCATACATAATTTTAATTTTCTACTTTCAGCCTGTTATGATAATTCACCGGTCCTAGTTACCAAAACATTTCAAACGGCGTTCTTTAAAGCTGTTTTTCTTTAGTTAGTTTATTCAAAAAACAAAAATCTAAATATCAAATTACTTAAACGTTTCGTTTAGATGTGCAGGCTTTTGTATCGGATCTGCTGTCGTAGGTATAATCATTATATTATATATAGCTTAATTACCACTCACTGACTGACTGACATAATTGTTCTCCTTGATGGTGGAGGGGGAGGTATGTTTTTTTTTACGGAATCGTATAGAGGGTATCGGGGGGACCTAGGGAAAATTCCGACTTTTCCAAATTTGCCCCCCCTTCTCCCCCCCCCTTTAGGGGGGCTCCCAAACAGAGCCATACTGAATGTTCTTTTTTATGGGGTTGTATAGAGGGGGTCAAATGGTTTTAAGGCAGGTAAAAATTTCCCCCCCCCTTTGCCCCCTGACCCCCCCTTTTGAAGTTGCTACCGAAAAGAGTCGAAATAGAAAAAAATTGATTGCAGCACCGTATAAAGGGTTCCTTCTCGTGTTGAAAAATAAAAAAAAAACACCCCCCTCCATGCCCATTTTCACCCCCCCTTTTTGTATCTCCCAAACGGATCGACCTAGAAGAAAAATTTTTTCACAGTCATGTAGAGGGGAAAAAATCATTTTGAATGCCAAAAAAAGTTTGAACCCTTTGACCCCCCAGACCCCCTTTTTTAATAAAAAACCGAAAATTGGCCAAATTTTGACCTTTTTTTTCGGGTGGAGCATTGCGGCGAGCGAAGCGAGCTGCAATGCGACTACGGGGAACAGCACGGCGAGCGAAGCGAGCTGTGCTGTGACCCCCCATGACCCCCCACGACCCCCCAAAAACCCCCTCTCTCAGCAGGCGGGGGAGCATTGCGGCGAGCGAAGCGAGCTGCAATGCGACTAAGGGGAACAGCAAGGCGAGCGAAGCGAGCCGTGCTGTGACCCCCACGACCCCCTCATGACCCCCCCAGCAAGCGGATGGAGCATTGCGGCGAGCGAAGCGAGCTGCAATGCGACTAAGGGGAACAGCACGGCGAGCGAAGCGAGCCGTGCTGTGACTCCCCTCTTCTAGCAGGCGGGGAGCATTGCGGCGAGCGAAGCGAGCTGCAATGCGACTAAGGGGAACAGCACGGCGAGCGAAGCGAGCCGTGCTGTGACCCCCACGACTCCCCATGAGGAGGGTCGGATTGCGGTGAGCGAAGCGAACCGCAATTCGACAACTGTCCCACTGCAAGGCGAGCGAAGCGAGCCTTGCTGTGTGACCCAACACCCCTACATATGGGTATCGTTTTCGACTAAATCAAACACGTAGATTACGAAATAGATGTCCATTTTCAAATCCAAGATGGCTGACAGTTTACTATCGCAGATTTTACACATGGATATCGATTTCCATCAAATCAAAGACGTTTTAGGTTATGAAAAGTAAAAAGCTGCAATGCGACTAAGGGGAACAGCAAGGCGAGCGAAGCGAGCCGTGCTGTGACCCCCACGACCCCCTCATGACCCCCCCAGCAAGCGGATGGAGCATTGCGGCGAGCGAAGCGAGCTGCAATGCGACCAAGGGGAACAGCACGGCGAGCGAAGCGAGCCGTGCTGTGACCCCTCATGACCACTCTCTCCCAGCAGGCGGGGAGCATTGCGGCGAGCGAAGCGAGCTGCAATGCGACCAAGGGGAACAGCACGGCCAGCGAAGCGAGCCGTGCTGTGACCCCCACGAACCCCCACTCCCAGCAAGCGGATGGAGCATTGCGGCGAGCGAAGCGAGCTGCAATGCGACCAAGGGGAACAGCACGGCGAGCGAAGCGAGCCGTGCTGTGACCCCCACGACCACTCTGTTCCAGTAGGCGGGGAGCATTGCGGCGAGCGAAGCGAGCTGCAATGCGACTAAGGGGAACAGCACGGCGAGCGAAGCGAGCCGTGCTGTGACCTCCCACGACCATCCTCTTCCAGCAGGCGGGGAGCATTGCGGCGAGCGAAGCGAGCTGCAATGCGACTACGGGGAACAGCACGGCGAGCGAAGCGAGCCGTGCTGTGACCCCTCATGACCACTCTCTCCCAGCAGGCGGGGAGCATTGCGGCGAGCGAAGCGAGCTGCAATGCGACTACGGGGAACAGCACGGCGAGCGAAGCGAGCCGTGCTGTGACCCCTCATGACCACTCTCTCCCAGCAGGCAGGGAGCATTGCGGCGAGCGAAGCGAGCTGCAATGCGACCAAGGGGAACAGCACGGCCCCACGACTCCCCATGAGGAGGGTCGGATTGCGGTGAGCGAAGCGAACCGCAATTCGACAACTGTCACACTGCAAGGCGAGCGAAGCGAGCCTTGCTGTGTGACCCAACACCCCTACATATGGGTATCGTTTTCGACTAAATCAAACACGTAGATTACGAAATAGATGTCCATTTTCAAATCCAAGATGGCTGACAGTTTACTATCGCAGATTTTACACATGGATATCGATTTCCATCAAATCAAAGACGTTTTAGGTTATGAAAAGTAAAAACTCCAATGCAATAATAATAATAAATAAATAAATAAAATTTATTCAAAGAAACTCGTAACTTAGATTATAACATAAGAACACAAAATAAAATAAATATAGCTAAGTATAACAATATAGCCTGAACTAGGTAATCCTGTGTTTCAGGCGACATTAGTGCTAATTATTAATTAAAGTAATCACTTACAAAAGGCATATGATAACAATGTTGTTTATGGTACCAACGTAATAAAAATAAATAAAAATAATAAAGGAAACTTAAATATTTTACAATGGTGAAACTATATTATTATGAGGCATTATCTAAATAGGTACCTAACTTTATTATGTATAATAGAGATAAAAATAACTTATAATAATTATAATATTAAAATTAATTATTACTTTATAATATGTAAAAGCTTCTCTGTATCGTCATAGGATAGACTGTGAAGTGAAGATTTTATAGTTTTTTTACAGTTACTATAGTTAAGTGCGTAAAAACTAAACATCGAATTTAGTTTGTTGTAAAGGAACGGACCAAGAAATACAAAAAATCTGTTCGTATAGGTAAATTTAAGGTTCGTTGGTGTAGGGCAAACATTAGCATTCCGTCTCTTATTAGTAAATTCAGTGCTGTAGGGAAGGGCTGCGTGCTGTCTTAGTACTGTGCTCATTATAAATAGCTGCCTGACTGTTAACACATCACAGGACTGGTATAAAATATTAGTGGGAAAGATGAAAGGTCGAAATGTTGCCACCTTAAGTATTGCTCTTTGTGCTCTTTCTACTGTTAGTAACAATGTTTTCCCCACTCCACCCCATGTGGTAATGCAATAAGTTAATATAGATTGACACAGGGCAAAGTAAACTTGTCTAATTATATTATGTTCTGCAATATGACGTAACTTTTTAAAGATAAATATTATCTTTCGCAATCTACCACATAAGGCTTTTATATGGGGCTTAAACGACAGGTTATCATCTAGTATAATACCTAAGTATTTTACTTGACTTGTATTTTTAATTACGGGACATAGGCATGGACTGTTGTTTAGGTTGTAGCAATGGTGTGCGTATATTTTAGAGTTGTTAGTAGTTCTCTGTTTGCGCATTGAAAATTTAATATAATTGGTCTTATCAGCATTTAATGTAAGTAGGTTGTGTTGTAGCCATTTGATAACTACATTAAAACCATTCTGCGCAAACTCGAAGACTTCCTTATCAGAGTCAGCTGAAAAAATTATAGCAATAAGGCCGCCTAAGGCGAAGCACAACCCCCGAGCTGCTTGCAGCTCGGGCACATATACCCTCTAGTTATATTATATATAGCTTAATTACCACTGACTCACTGACTCATTGACATAATTGTTCTCCTTGATGGTGGAGGGGGAGGTATGTTTTTTTTTACGGAATCGTATAGAGGGTATCGGGGGGACCTAGGGAAAATTCCGACTTTTCCAAATTTGCCCCCCCTTCTCCCCCCCCCTTTAGGGGGGCTCCCAAACAGAGCCATACTGAATGTTCTTTTTTGTGGGGTTGTATAGAGGGGGTCAAATGGTTTTAAGGCAGGTAAAAATTTCCCCCCCCCTTTGCCCCCTGACCCCCCCTTTTTAAGTTGCTACCGGAAAGAGTCCTTATAGAAAAATTTGGATTGCGGGGTCGTATAGAGGGTTTCTTCTCGTGTTGAATAATAAAAAAAATCACCCCCCCCTCCACCCACATTTTCACCCCCCCTTTTTGTATCTCCCAAACGGATCGACCTAGAAGAAAAATTTTTTCACAGTCATGTAGAGGAGAAAAAGTCATTTTGAACGCCAAAAAAAGTTTGACCCCCTGACCCCCCAGACCCCCTTTTTTAATAAAAAACCGAAAATTGACCAAATTTTGAGCTTTTTTTTCGGGTGGAGCATTGTGGCGAGCGAAGCGAGCTGCAATGCGACTACGGGGAACAGCACGGCGAGCGAAGCGAGCTGTGCTGTGACCCCCCATGACCCCCTACGACCCCCCCTTTTGGGGGGCTCCCAAACAGAGCCATACTGAATGTTCTTTTTTGTGGGGTTGTATAGAGGGGGTCAAATGGTTCAAAGGCAAGTAAAAAAAATTCCCCCCTTTGCCCCCGGACCCCCCCCTTTTGAAGTTGCTACCGGAAATAGTTCAAATAGAAAAATTTTGATTGCATAACCGTATAGAGGGTTCCTTCTCGTGTTGAAAAATAAAAAAAAATAACCCCCCCTCCATGCCCATTTTCACCCCCCCCTTTTTGTATCTCCCAAACGGGTCGACCTAGAAGAAAAATTTTTTCACAGTCATGTAGAGGAGAAAAAGTCGTTTTGAACGCCAAAAAAAGTTTTTCCCCCCTGACCCCCCAGACCCCCTTTTTTGATAAAAAACCGAAAATTGGCCAAATTTTGACCTTTTTTTTCGGGTGGAGCATTGCGGCGAGCGAAGCGAGCTGCAATGCGACTACGGGGAACAGCACGGCGAGCGAAGCGAGCTGTGCTGTGACCCCCCATGACCCCCTACGACCCCCCGAAAACCCTCTCTCCCAGGAGGCGGGGGAGCATTGCGGCGAGCGAAGCGAGCTGCAATGCGAGTACGGGGAACAGCACGGCGAGCGAAGCGAGCTGTGCTGTGACCCCCCATGACCCCCCCAGCAAGCGGATGGAGCATTGCGGCGAGCGAAGCGAGCTGCAATGCGACTAAGGGAACAGCACGGCGAGCGAAGCGAGCCGTGCTGTTAACCCCACCCTCTTCCAGCAGGCGGGGAGCATTGCGGCGAGCGAAGCGAGCTGCAATGCGACCAAGGGGAACAGCACGGTGAGCGAAGCGAGCCGTGCTGTGACCACCACTCTCTTTCAGCAGGCGGGGAGCATTGCGGCGAGCGAAGCGAGCTGCAATGCGGCTAAGGGGAACAGCAAGGCGAGCGAAGCGAGCCGTGCTGTGACCCCCACGACCCCCCATGACCCCCCAGCAAGCGGATGGAGCATTGCGGCGAGCGAAGCGAGCTGCAATGCGACTAAGGGGAACAGCACGGCGAGCGAAGCGAGCCGTGCTGTGACCACCACCCTCTTCCAGCAGGCGGGGAGCATTGCGGCGAGCGAAGCGAGCTGCAATGCGACTAAAGGGAACAGCACGGCGAGCGAAGCGAGCCGTGCTGTGACCACCACCCTCTTCCAGCAGGCGGGGAGCATTGCGGCGAGCGAAGCGAGCTGCAATGCGACTAATGGAACAGCACGGTGAGCGAAGCGAGCCGTGCTGTGACCACCACCTTCTTCCAGCAGGCGGGGAGCATTGCGGCGAGCGAAGCGAGCTGCAATGCGACTAATGGGAACAGCAGGGCGAGCGAAGCGAGCCGTGCTGTGACCCCCACTCTCTTCTATGAGGTGGGTCGGATTGCGGTGAGCGATTGCTGTGTGACCAAACACCCACACATATGGGTATCGTTTTCAACTAAATCAAACACGTAGATTACGAAAAAGATGTCCATTTTCAAATCCAAGATGGCTGACAGTTTACTATCGCAGATTTTACACATGGATATCGATTTCCATCAAATCAAAGACGTTTTAGGTTATGAAAAGTTACAACTCCTACGACGATAAGGCCGCCTAAGGCGAAGCACAACCCCCGAGCTGCTTGCAGCTCGGGCACATATACCCTCTAGGCAATATAAATTTACCCCCCCCCTTTGCCCCCGGACCCCCCCTTTTGAAGTTGCTACCGGAAAGAGTCGAAATAGAAAAAAAATGATTGCAGCACCGTATAGAGGGTTCCTTCTCGTGTTGAAAAAACCCCCCCCCCCTTCATGCCCATTTTCACCCCCCCTTTTTGTATCTCCCAAACGGGTCGACCTAGAAGAAAAATTTTTTCACAGTCATGTAGAGGAGAAAACGTCGTTTTGAACGCCAAAAAAAGTTTGAACCCCCTGACCCCCCAGACCCCCTTTTTTTATAAAAAACCGAAAATTGGCCAAATTTTGACCTTTTTTTTCGGGTGGAGCATTGCGGCGAGCGAAGCGAGCTGCAATGCGACTACGGGGAACAGCACGGCGAGCGAAGCGAGCTGTGCTGTGACCCCCATGACCCCCTCCGACCCCCCAAAAACCCCCTCTCCCAGGAGGCGGGGGAGCATTGCGGCGAGCGAAGCGAGCTGCAATGCGACTAGGGGGAACAGCTCGCTCGCCGTGCTGTGACCCCCACGACCCTCTCATGACCCCCCCCCCCCCCAGCAAGCGGATGGAGCATTGCGGCGAGCGAAGCGAGCTGCAATGCGACCAAGGGGAACAGCATGGCGAGCGAAGCGAGCCGTGCTGTGACTCCCACGACCCCCATGACCCCCCCAGCAAACGGATGGAGCATTGCGGCGAGCGAAGCGAGCTGCAATGCGACCAAGGGGAACAGCACGGCGAGCGAAGCGAGCCGTGCTGTTACCCCCACCCTCTTCCAGCAGGCGGGGAGCATTGCGGCGAGCGAAGCGAGTAGCAATGCGCCAAGGGGAACAGCACGGCGAGCGAAGCGAGCCGTGCTGTGACCACCACCCTCTTCCAGCAGGCAGGGAGCATTGCGGCGAGCGAAGCGAGCTGCAATGCGCCAAGGGGAACAGCACGGCGAGCGAAGCGAGCCGTGCTGTTACCCCCACCCTCTTCCAGCAGGCGGGGAGCATTGCGGCGAGCGAAGCGAGCTGCAATGCGACCAAGGGGAACAGCACGGCGAGCGAAGCGAGCCGTGCTGTGACCCCCACTCTCTTCTATGAGGTGGGTCGGATTGCGGTGAGCGAAGCGAACCGCAATTCGACAACTGTCACCCTGCAAGGCGAGCGAAGCGAGCCTTGCTGTGTGACCAAACACCCACACATATGGGTATCGTTTTCGACTAAATCAAACACGTAGATTACGAAAAAGATGTCCATTTTCAAATCCAAGATGGCTGACAGTTTACTATCGCAGATTTTACACATGGATATCGATTTCCATCAAATCAAAGACGTTTTAGGTTATGAAAAGTTACAACTCTTACGACGATAAGGCCGCCTAAGGCGAAGCACAACCCCCGAGCTGCTTGCAGCTCGGGCACATATACCCTCTAGTTATATTATATAAAGCTTAAAAACCACTCACTCACTGACTGACTGACATAATTGTTCTCCTTGATGGTGGAGGGGGAGGTATGGTTTTTTTTACAGAATCGTATAGAGGGTATCGGGGGGACCTAGGGAAAATTCCGACTTTTCCAAATTTGCCCCCCCTTCTCCCCCCCTTTAGGGGGGCTCCCAAACGGAGCCATACTGAATGTTCTTTTTTGTGGGGTTGTATAGAGGGGGTCAAATGGTTTTAAGGCAAGTAAAAATTTCCCCCCCCCTTTGCCCCCTGAACCCCCCTTTTGAAGTTGCTACCGAAAAGAGTCGAAATAGAAAAAAATTGATTGCAGCACCGTATAGAGGGTTCCTTCTCGTGTTGAAAAATAAAAAAAAACACCCCCCCTCCATGCCCATTTTCACCCCCCCTTTTTGTATCTCCCAAACGGATCGACCTAGAAGAAAAATTTTTTCACAGTTATGTAGAGAGGAAAAAGTCATTTTGAATGCCAAAAAAAGTTTGAACCCTTTGACCCCCCAGACCCCCTTTTTTAATAAAAAACCGAAAATTGGCCAAATTTTGACCTTTTTTTTCGGGTGGAGCATTGCGGCGAGCGAAGCGAGCTGCAATGCGACTACGGGGAACAGCACGGCGAGCGAAGCGAGCTGTGCTGTGACCCCCCATGACCCCCCACGACCCCCCAAAAACCCCCTCTCTCAGCAGGCGGGGGAGCATTGCGGCGAGCGAAGCGAGCTGCAATGCGACTAAGGGGAACAGCAAGGCGAGCGAAGCGAGCCGTGCTGTGACCCCCACGACCCCCTCATGACCCCCCCAGCAAGCGGATGGAGCATTGCGGCGAGCGAAGCGAGCTGCAATGCGACTAAGGGGAACAGCACGGCGAGCGAAGCGAGCCGTGCTGTGACCCCCACGACCACTCTGTTCCAGTAGGCGGGGAGCATTGCGGCGAGCGAAGCGAGCTGCAATGCGACTAAGGGGAACAGCAAGGCGAGCGAAGCGAGCCGTGCTGTGACCCCCACGACCCCCTCATGACCCCCCCAGCAAGCGGATGGAGCATTGCGGTGAGCGAAGCGAGCTGCAATGCGACCAAGGGGAACAGCACGGCGAGCGAAGCGAGCCGTGCTGTGACCCCCACGACCACTCTGTTCCAGTAGGCGGGGAGCATTGCGGCGAGCGAAGCGAGCTGCAATGCGACTAAGGGGAACAGCACGGCGAGCGAAGCGAGCCGTGCTGTGACCTCCCACGACCATCCTCTTCCAGCAGGCGGGGAGCATTGCGGCGAGCGAAGCGAGCTGCAATGCGACTACGGGGAACAGCACGGCGAGCGAAGCGAGCCGTGCTGTGACCCCTCATGACCACTCTCTCCCAGCAGGCGGGGAGCATTGCGGCGAGCGAAGCGAGCTGCAATGCGACTAAGGGGAACAGCACGGCGAGCGAAGCGAGCCGTGCTGTGACCCCCCACAACTCCCCATGAGGAGGGTCGGATTGCGGTGAGCGAAGCGAACCGCAATTCGACAACTGTTACACTGCAAGGCGAGCGAAGCGAGCCTTGCTGTGACCTCCCTCTTCCAGCAGGCGTGGAGCATTGCGGCGAGCGAAGCGAGCTGCAATGCGACTAAGGGGAACAGCAAGGCGAGCGAAGCGAGCCGTGCTGTAACCCCCACGACCCCCTCATGATCCCCCAGCAAGCGGATGGAGCATTGCGGCGAGCGAAGCGAGCTGCAATGCGACTAAGGGGAACAGCACGGTGAGCGAAGCGAGCCGTGCTGTGACCCCCACGAACCCCCACTCCCAGCAAGCGGATGGAGCATTGCGGCGAGCGAAGCGAGCTGCAATGCGACTACGGGGAACAGCACGGCGAGCGAAGCGAGCCGTGCTGTGACCCCCCACGACCACTCTCTTCCAGCAGGCGTGGAGCATTGCGGCGAGCGAAGCGAGCTGCAATGCGACTAAGGGGAACAGCACGGTGAGCGAAGCGAGCCGTGCTGTGACCCCCACGAACCCCCACTCCCAGCAAGCGGATGGAGCATTGCGGCGAGCGAAGCGAGCTGCAATGCGACTACGGGGAACAGCACGGCGAGCGAAGCGAGCCGTGCTGTGACCCCCCACGACCACTCTTCCAGCAGGCGTGGAGCATTGCGGCGAGCGAAGCGAGCTGCAATGCGACTACGGGGAACAGCACGGCGAGCGAAGCGAGCCGTGCTGTGACCCTCACGACTCCCCATGAGGAGGGTCGGATTGCGGTGAGCGAAGCGAACCGCAATTCGACAACTGTCACACTGCAAGGCGAGCGAAGCGAGCCTTGCTGTGTGACTTAACACCCACTTATATGGGTATCGTTTTCGACTAAATCAAACACGTAGATTACGAAAAAGATGTCCATTTTCAAATCCAAGATGGCTGACAGTTTACTATCGCAGATTTTACACATGGCTATCGATTTCCATCAAATCAAAGACGTTTTAGGTTATGAAAAGTAACAACTCCTACGACGATAAGGCCGCCTAAGGCGAAGCACTCCCCCCGAGCTGCTTGCAGCTCGGGCACATATACCCTCTAGTTATATTATATATAGCTTAATTACCACTGACTCACTGACTGACTGACATAATTGTTCTCCCTGATGGTGGAGGGGGAGGTATGGTTTTTTTTATGGAATCGTATAGAGGGTGTCGGGGGGACCTAGGGAAAATTCCGACTTTTCCAAATTTGCCCCCCCTTCTCCCCCCCCTTTAGGGGGGCTCCCGAACAGAGCCATACTGAATGTTCTTTTTTGTGGGGTTGTATAGAGGGGGTCAAATGGTTTTAAGGCAGGTAAAAATTTCCCCCCCCCTTTGCCCCCTGACCCCCCCTTTTCAAGTTGCTACCGAAAAGAGTCGAAATAGAAAAAATTGGATTGCGGTGTCGTATAGGGGGTTCCTTCTCGTGTTGAAAAATAAAAAAAAACACCCTCCTTCCATGCCCATTTTCACCCCCCCTTTTTGTATCTCCCAAACGGATCGACCTAGAAGAAAAATTTTTTCACAGTCATGTAGAGGAGAAAAAGTCATTTTGAACGCCAAAAAAAGTTTGACCCCCCTGACCCCCCAGACCCCCTTTTTTAATAAAAAACCGAAAACTGGCCAAATTTTGACCTTTTTTTTCGGGTGGAGCATTGCGGCGAGCGAAGCGAGCTGCAATGCGACTACGGGGAACAGCACGGCGAGCGAAGCGAGCTGTGCTGTGACCCCCCATGACCCCCCACGACCCCCCAAAAACCCCCTTGCCCAGCAGGGGGAGGAGCATTGCGGCGAGCGAAGCGAGCTGCAATGCGAGTACGGGGAACAGCACGGCGAGCGAAGCGAGCTGTGCTGTGACCCCCATGACCCCCCACGACCCCCTAAAAACCCCCTCTCCCATCAGGCGGGGGAGCATTGCGGCGAGCGAAGCGAGCTGCAATGCGACTAAGGGGAACAGCAAGGCGAGCGAAGCGAGCTGTGCTGTGACCCCCACGACCCCCCATGACCCCCCCAGCAAGCGGATGGAGCATTGCGGCGAGCGAAGCGAGCTGCAATGCGACTAAAGGGAACAGCACGGCGAGCGAAGCGAGCCGTGCTGTGACCCCCACACTCTTCCAGCAGGCGGGGAGCATTGCGGCGAGCGAAGCGAGCTGCAATGCGACCAAGGGGAACAGCACGGCGAGCGAAGCGAGCCGTGCTGTGACCACCACCCTCTTCCAGCAGGCAGGGAGCATTGCGGCGAGCGAAGCGAGCTGCAATGCGACTAAGGGGAACAGCACGGCGAGCGAAGCGAGCCGTGCTGTGACCACCACCCTCTTCCAGCAGGCGGGGAGCATTGCGGCGAGCGAAGCGAGCTGCAATGCGACTAAAGGGAACAGCACGGCGAGCGAAGCGAGCCGTGCTGTGACCCCCACACTCTTCCAGCAGGCGGGGAGCATTGCGGCGAGCGAAGCGAGCTGCAATGCGACCAAGGGGAACAGCACGGCGAGCGAAGCGAGCCGTGCTGTGACCACCACCCTCTTCCAGCAGGCAGGGAGCATTGCGGCGAGCGAAGCGAGCTGCAATGCGAC
Organism: Eupithecia pulchellata; assembly: GCA_963931895.1. Taxonomy (NCBI): domain Eukaryota; kingdom Metazoa; phylum Arthropoda; class Insecta; order Lepidoptera; family Geometridae; genus Eupithecia; species Eupithecia pulchellata. The sequence goes on along the minus strand of CAWVOY010000003.1, from coordinate 14,105 downwards.
TAATGGAACAGCACGGTGAGCGAAGCGAGCCGTGCTGTGACCACCACCTTCTTCCAGCAGGCGGGGAGCATTGCGGCGAGCGAAGCGAGCTGCAATGCGACCAAGGGGAACAGCACGGCGAGCGAAGCGAGCCGTGCTGTGACCACCACCCTCTTCCAGCAGGCAGGGAGCATTGCGGCGAGCGAAGCGAGCTGCAATGCGACTAATGGAACAGCACGGTGAGCGAAGCGAGCCGTGCTGTGACCACCACCTTCTTCCAGCAGGCGGGGAGCATTGCGGCGAGCGAAGCGAGCTGCAATGCGACTAAAGGGAACAGCACGGCGAGCGAAGCGAGCCGTGCTGTGACCCCCACTCTCTTCTATGAGGTGGGTCGGATTGCGGTGAGCGAAGCGAACCGCAATTCGACAACTGTCACACTGCAAGGCGAGCGAAGCGAGCCTTGCTGTGTGACCAAACACCCACACATATGGGTATTATTTTCGACTAAATCAAACACGTAGATTACGAAAAAGATGTCCATTTTCAAATCCAAGATGGCTGACAGTTTACTATCACAGATTTTACACATGGATATCGATTTCCATCAAATCAAAGACGTTTTAGGTTATGAAAAGTAAAAACTCCAATGCGATAAGGCCGCCTAAGGTGACCAAACACCCACACATATGGGTATTATTTTCGACTAAATCAAACACGTAGATTACGAAAAAGATGTCCATTTTCAAATCCAAGATGGCTGACAGTTTACTATCACAGATTTTACACATGGATATCGATTTCCATCAAATCAAAGACGTTTTAGGTTATGAAAAGTAAAAACTCCAATGCGATAAGGCCGCCTAAGGCGAAGCACAACCCCCGAGCTGCTTGCAGCTCGGGCACATATACCCTCTAGTTCCATTTATATAGGTAGGTACCTACACAATATAATTCGCGTAAAAACGCCAGTAACAATTTATTTTTAGTGCATGTTAGGTATATTTGACATCAATACATCGAATTTCATGTATCGCGGTAATGAAGCCCCGACTTGGAAAGAAGCATATTTTTAAGCGTGCTGATATTATCAAATAAACGAATCACTTTTAGAGCCAAACTGATCCTTTAAGATCTCCGCGAATTGTTTGGGTGACTCATAAATTGTATTTAATTAATTATTAGCAGATTGTTACCGCTAACGTCCCAGCTATTCTCGAATGGTCTGTTGCGTGACGATGGTAAGAGGCCTGACGGTATGACACTCGTTGCATGGGAGTTGGGGAGGCCCATTGTGTGGGACGCTACATGCGTTGACACACTTGCGCCCTCCTATCTTCCGAGGACATCCGTGAGGGCTGGTGCGGCGACAGATTTAGCCGAGGTTCTGAAGTCGCGCAAATATGCAGGTCTGCGCAGCGGCGGCTACCTAACTGCGCCTTGGAGTAGACCCAAGGCCCGTAGCGGTACCTAGGCTCTCCAGGTATATTTTAAAGTAACTGAATTTACGAATGTATTTTAGTCAATGAAGTGACAATAATTACAGTTCGACACAAAATATTTTATAAGAATTGTTTAATAGTCTAAATAGCAAGAAGTAGTTAACTGCATTATAACCAACTTTATTATTACAATATAATATTTTGATTGCCTTAATTTTTACGTGAAATGTTCTTGACTGTACATAAATTTGACAGACTGCGAAAATATACACGACATAATTGAATAGTCTACAAAACGCTACTAATTGCATAAACATAACAAAAATCGGCACTCCGCGAAAGTCGTCGATAAGCGATTAGTTGCATAGGACTTTCCAAAATTCGGCAGTCCGCTGTAACCTGTATTGAATATTGCAAAAGTCGGCAAAGTGCGAAAGTCGGCACTCCGCGCCTAAATCGGTATTGTAGGTACAGTGGGAACGTATAGGAGCATAGGTACACAGAATTAATGGATGGTACAGTGGGAACGTATAGGAGCATAGGTACACAGAATTAATGTATCGCTGTGGGCTCTCGGAAGTGGCCCGGAAATGAAGACAATCTTTTACCTTACTATCGACATCTAGTACAATATCGGGCCATCAAAACACTGATCTCGAAGAATTCCATGTTCAGAGTTCCAGAGCTTCGAAGCCGATGGAGGAAGTAATTACGTACTCATCATCATCATTATCTATACTAATATTATAAAGAGGAAAGATTTGATTGTTTGTTTGTTTGTATGTTTGTTTGTTTGTTTGTTTGTTTGTTTGTTTGTTTGTTTGTTTGTTTGAATTGAATAGGCTCCGAAACTACTGGACCGATTTGAAAAATTCTTTCACCATTCGAATCCTAAATTTTCCGTGATGAACATAGGCTATATAATATTTTCAAAAAAGTTAGGGATCCGCATGAAAAATTCAATAATTGAACCGTGCGCTGTATATTCAACCTCTTTTTCTAATAAGGCGCGTCAGAATAGAAAAAGAGGTTGCGCACTGTGCTTGCTTTTTCTCTACGGCCAGTGTCAGTTACGGAGTGTCGAGTCAATGTCAAAAATCCCAATGCTGTTAGAAAAAGTAAGGGATCCGTATGAAAACTGTGAAACCCATCGTGTTATTGTGTATAATTTCTGAAATTTTTGTTTAATACCCGTGCGAAGCCGGGGCGGGCCGCTAGTCAGCCTATAATAGTCCACTGCTGGCTATAGCCTTCCCCTAATGAGCCCATATATGGCATTGTTTGTTTATCATTTGGGGGCTATTGCCCATAATAATTACGTACTCACCTGCTTATTATAATGTAAGGTTGTATAAGTAGCTAATATAATAATCGTTGATATTTGACGACTTCTGTGGGCGAAGGTCCGCCTGCAACGCAGGAGGTTGAGGGTTTGATTCCCACCTCGGGACAAATATTTGTACGATCTGCAGATATTTGTTCAGACTGTTCTGGTCGTTTTCTATGTATAAGTAATAAAACTATCTATCTACCTATACACGGTGTAACAAAATATGTGTACTAAGCGAAAGAGGTTAATTGCCACCCCCCAGGGGACCAACTTTTGTTCCACGACTTTTCGAATTTCGATCGGTATTTTGGAAAAAACTGCATCAAAGTTTCAACATGGACAGCTGATTTTTTACGAAGTGACAACCCTAAAGGCAGCGGTTTCTTGTACCTGTGACAATGACGTCAGTATGGGCATAGATGTAGAGTAATAGATAGGTAGATAAATAGATTAGGTAGTCTCACAACTGATCACCATTGGGGTCTGAAACCTCCCCCTTCGGCTTAGTACACATATTTTGTTACACCTTGTATAATATGTTGCAATTGCATTATATACTAGTTAGCTTGGGGCTAGATGATGCGTGTGGATTGTCCAGCATTATTTTTTATTTATGATAATGTATATAATGGTTTTTTTGGAAGTTCCTTAAATACGAACCCTACTAACAAAAATCCAGGTCCAAGTGAGCAAGCAACATAAGTACCTATTTGTTACATATAACATACATTCTATGTATGTACCTACCTTAGCGTACACATTTCTTTTGACTTGTCTAAGCGCTTATTTTGTATTCGTAAGCCTAAAGAAATAAAGTTATTGAATCTGAATCTGAATTCCAGAGTACCTAGCAACATCCTAACATTTACCTGATATATACAAAAACCAAAAGTAAAAACAAAAAGCTGAGTTACCTTTATAAGTAGGCGAACTCAGACAATAAATTCCTTGAATTTCACAAAACAACTCGAATTTCATCGTGAAAATTTGAGTTTTCGACATTTTAGCAGCTAAAGGCTTAAACACAAAGTATACAAAACACTCTATTACACTTGTAAGGAACAAGTGTAACTATTTATAATTAACAACTTACTTCTTTGGGTAAGTTGTCTATACCTGTCTAAAAGTTTCTCAGTATCTACGTTTTATCAATATTAGGCACTAGCAGCCCGCCCCGGCTTCGCACGGGTATTTTAAAGAATTTTAAGTTCTTACACACACACACGTTAGATGAGGTACTTTATTATTGAAGTTTTCATAAGGATCACTAACTTTAAAAATATTCTATAGCCTATGATTATCATTCTAATGATGAATTTTATTCCAAAAAGGTCTAGTAGTTTCAGAACCTATTCAATTCAAACCAAAAACATCAATCAATAAAATCTTTCCTTTTTAAAATTGTACCTTTACCTCCTTTACTTATAATAAAGACTTTTCTCTCGCACCGCTATATCGCCTACGTCGCGTCGCATGGTTCCAATCTTGAAGTTTTTATATTTTTTGACATTGAGTTTCCTCTCGCACCCCAGTAACGAATTGTGATGTCTATGACAATCCATAACTGACACTGGCGGAGTCGTCGTAGCAAAAGCGGTGCCATAAAAAAAGAAGTTGAAGTTGAGTCACAGCCAAGAAGCTTATAATAGTATAATATTATGCTTCTTGGTCACAGCAAAAGCGAGCAGGCAGCGCAAAAAAAGAAAAAAAAAGAAGTTGATGTATAGCGCTATGGTTTTATTATTGAAGTTTTTATACGGATCTCTAACTTTTTTGAAAATATTTTATAGCCTATGTTCATCACGGAAATTTTAGGATTCTTATGGTGGAAGAATTTTTCAAATTGGTCCAGTAGTTTCGGAGCCTATTCAATTCAAACAAACAAACAAACAAACAAACATACAAACAAACAAACAATCAAATCTTTCCTCTTTATAATATTAGTATAGATAAGTATTATTTTATGAAATGCAAACAAATAACAAGTAATAATAAGCTCTGTGTTTAATTTTATTTCTGTGTTTAATTTTATTTAATCCTATGTGTATTTTTGTAATTTTTTGTCTATAATATGGGTCCTTAATTTTGTATTAAGTAGGTACCTATGTGCCTGAAATAAACGATAATTATTATTATTATTATAACTAGCGGTCCGCCCCGGCTTCGCACGGGTATTAAACAAAAATTTCAGAAATTATACACAATAACACGATGGGTTTCACAGTTTTCATACGGATCCCTTACTTTTTCTAACAGCATTGGGATTTTTGACATTGACTCGACACTCCGTAACTGACACTGGCCGTAGAGAAAAAGCAAGCACAGTGCGCAACCTCTTTTTCTATTCTGACGCGCCTTATTAGAAAAAGAGGTTGAATATACAGCGCACGGTTCAATTATTGAATTTTTCATGCGGATCCCTAACTTTTTTGAAAATATTATATAGCCTATGTTCATCACGGAAAATTTAGGATTCGAATGGTGAAAGAATTTTTCAAATCGGTCCAGTAGTTTCGGAGCCTATTCAATTCAAACAAACAAACAAACAAACAAACAAACAAACAAACAAACAAACAAACAAACATACAAACAAACAAACAATCAAATCTTTCCTCTTTATAATATTAGTATAGATAAGTATTATTTTATGAAATGCAAACAAATAACAAGTAATAATAAGCTCTGTGTTTAATTTTATTTCTGTGTTTAATTTTATTTAATCCTATGTGTATTTTTGTAATTTTTTGTCTATAATATGGGTCCTTAATTTTGTATTAAGTAGGTACCTATGTGCCTGAAATAAACGATAATTATTATTATTATTATAACTAGCGGTCCGCCCCGGCTTCGCACGGGTATTAAACAAAAATTTCAGAAATTATACACACTAACACGATGGGCTTCACAGATTTCATACGGATCCCTTACTTTTTCTAACAGCATTGGGATTTTTATTATTATTTATTAACTCATTTATTTCAGATTAAAATCCATAGAATATTTAAAAATAATTACATAATGTCACAATCACAATTCAATATAAATATAAAAAATTAGTTACATAATCATTAATCATAACATATATAAGTAATAAAAAAAATAAATACAATTTAAATGGAATTTAACCGTGGGTTTTACCCATTAATAAAGTCATCCATTTATATTGAATGGGACAGTCCAGACGCGACACAATCATTTTCAGGATACTATTGCTACTGGCTCTCGCACGCTGAAGTAGGGATGCGACTTTCTTGCGAATAATCGCGTGAAAGTCGTCCGTGCGCGCCTCCGCGAACATGCCTGATGCGCTGCAAAAGCGAGGCAGCCGCATCAGCATCCTGAAAATGTTATTGTACTGAACACGTAGAGCACTAGCCGCCCGGCGGGTACAGTTGAGCCACAGGCTACTCGAGTAGAAGGACTGGCAGAAGGCCTTAAAAAGTGTGATTTTCACTTCTCTCGAGCAGCGTGCAAACCTGCGAGCTATCATGTTTCCCCGTACGGCCAGAGCTCTACGCTCCCTTTCGATGTCTGCGTCATCATTTAGCGACTCATTCACAATATGCCCTAGAAACCTACAAGAGTTAACAACTTTCAGAGCCACACCGTAGAGTTCTATGGGCGGGACATGCACCGGCTTTACATTTCCACTTTTAAATATAAGTATTTCACTCTTTTTGGAGTTGTATGTTAGCCCATGCCCCTCCGCATAATTCTCGCAAACTTTTACTAGTTTTTGAATAGAGCCCACTGATGGACCCAGCAGCACCATATCATCAGCGTAACTGATATTGTTCAGACAAACATTATCAATAAAACAACCCGTATGTGTGCTGCTGAGCTCACCAATGAGCTCATTAACATACAAATTAAAAAGTAGAGCAGAAGTAATTCCGCCCTGCCGAACGCCGCACTCCAAGCTATACTCCTCAGATAGAGCGCCGCCCCACCTCACCTGATTTTTCTGGCATTTGTACCAATACTTCAACATAGATACCACTTCGGCCGGTACACACAGGCTCCCAAGCTTTTCCCAAAGCTTTTGATACAAAACGGTATCAAAAGCCTTGGATAAATCCAGGAAACATGCGTAGACCGGCGTCTTCCTATCAGTATAGTATCTGACAGCTTGCTTAAGTGACAAAATTGCACTCTCTGTGGAAAGTCCGGCCCTGAAACCAAACTGAGCATCGTGCAGGTGAACGTGTTGCAAGAGAATGTTATTAAGCAAGCTGTCAAGAACCTTTGCTATAATGGTCGCAAGAGAGATGGGCCGGTAGTTGCTCTTATCCGATATATCTGCAGTTTTACATTTAACTATTGGTACAACAATGGTTCTGGTTAGGTTGTCGGGTAAGTATCCATGGCACAGACATAAGTTATAAAACATGGAGAGGACGTTCGGAAGGTGAACACCAGCATACCTTAAATGCTCGATGCTAAGGCCGTCATGTCCAGGTGACTTTCCTCTTTGCATGGACCTAATAACTTTTTGTACGTCTTTGGCTGTGAAACTTATTTCTCTCCTTTGCATGACGACCTCAGCCTCGAGCGTCCCACAAGGCGAAGAGTTTATCTTAGGTTTCACCTTAAAATGTTCTTTAAATAGATCAGCAATTGAACTGCGGCTAACAACATCATTTACCGTCACAGGGAGGCCAGACTTAGTATTCATTTTATTAGTGTTTTTCCAAAAATTTTTAAAATTTTTGGCAGTATGGTGACTAGCAAGAGCATCCATTTTTAATTGTTCCTGTCGGTCTTGACACCACTTTAACTTAATCTTGAAAACTCTCCTGCTTTTACACATTTCTTCATATATTCGACCACCTTTTGGTTTACCGGCCATTACCCATGCCAAAAACTTAAGCCTGGCCTCTCTGTGGTAATAAGCTACATATTTATTCCACCCAGAAATATAACCTCTTCTCCTCTGCGGCTTATCTCGTGTACAAGTTTTTTGTGCGGCTTCCGTCAGTATGTTTACAATTTTGTCATACATTTTATCTAACAAATATCTATGTCCCATGTCAATACAAGTTTTTTTGACATTGACTTGACACTCCATAACTGACACTGGCCGTAGAGAAAAAGCAAGCACCGTGCGCTATACAACCTCTTTTTCTATTCTGACGCGCCATAATAGAAAAAGAGGTTGAATATACAGCCCACGGTTCAATTATTGAATTTTTCATGCGGTTCCCTAACTTTTTTGAAAATATTATATAGCCTATGTTCATCACGGAAAATTAAGGATTCTGGTGAAAGAATTTTTTAACTCGGTCCAGTAGTTTTGGAGCCTATTCAATTCAAACAAACAAACAAACAAACAATCAAATCTTTCCTCTTTATAATATTAGTATAGATATAGATAACGTCAATACATAGTTACATATACAGTAGGTGGCCAAATTATTAGGGACAGCACTGAGATTTTTGTATTTTAAGTTTAATTGGATTTCTCTAATACCTAAATCTTAATATATAATATAAAGGAACAAGCGATTTTCTGGCGACAACGCCCAGCCTAAACCGCTGAAGTTAGAAAGCTGAAATTTGGAAGGTAGGTTCCTTTTACAACACAAGCACCCGCTAAGAAGGGATTTTTGGAAATTCCACCCCTAAGGGGGTGAAAAGGGGGATGGAAGTTTTTTTGGTCTTTTTTCTAACTCTGTAACGGGTAGCCCGATTTTCTTGAAATTTACAGGAAATACTAAACATACAAAAATATTGAACACGTGTTTCAGCATTTTTCAAAATATTCCTGAAAATAGGGTGAAATGGGTCATTCAAGTTTGAGATTCGTATTTTGGCTCCATATTGAAATGTCTATAACTTTTTGATATAGCATACTAATGACTTGAAACTTTCAGTATGTATTGAAAAAACTATAAATCAAACCACGTGTTTCAGGATTTTTCAAAATTATTACTATATAAGTTTAAAAAGGAAGTCGAATTACTTAAGATTTTTGAGATTTTTTTTAACAAATGACCCAACATGAAACTTACTCAGAATACTAAACAAACAAAAACATTGAACACGTATTTCAGGATTTTTTCAAATATTCCTGAAAAAACATCAAAATATAAAGAAACAAGCGATTTCCTACGACAACACCCAGCCTAAACCGCTGAAGCTAGAAAGCTGAAATTTAGAAGGTAGGTTCCTTTTACAACACAAGCACCCGCTAAGAAGGGATTATCTTAATATATAAAGGAACAAGCGATTTTCTGGCGACAACGCCCAGCCTAAACCGCTGAAGTTAGAAAGCTGAAATTTGGAAGGTAGGTTCCTTTTACAACACAAGCACCCGCTAAGAAGGGATTATCTTCTTAATATATAAAGGAACAAGCGATTTTCTGGCGACAACGCCCAGCCTAAACCGCTGAAGTTAGAAAGCTGAAATTTGGAAGGTAGGTTCCTTTTACAACACAAGCACCCGCTAAGAAGGGATTTTTGGAAATTCCACCCCTAAGGGGGTGAAAAGGGGGATGGAAGATTTTTTGTTTTTTTTTCTAACTCTGTAACCGGTAGCCCGATTTTCTTGAAATTTACAGGAAATACTAAACATACAAAAATACTGAACACGTGTTTCAGCATTTTTCAAAATATTCCTGAAAATAGGGTGAAATGGGTCATTCAAGTTTGAGATTCGTATTTTGGCTCCATATTGAAATGTCTATAACTTTTTGGTATAGCATACTAATGACTTGAAACTTTCAGTATGTATTGAAAAAACTATAAATCAAACCACGTGTTTCAGCATTTTTCAAAAATGTTACTATATAAGTTTAAAAAGGAAGTCGAATTACTTAAGATTTTTGAGATTTTTTTTAACAAATGACCCAACATGAAACTTACTCAGAATACTAAACAAACAAAAATATTGAACACGTATTTCAGGATTTTTTCAAATATTCCTGAAAAAACATCAAAATATAAAGAAACAAGCGATTTCCTACCGACAACGCCCAGCCTAAACCGCTGAAGCTAGAAAGCTGAAATTTAGAAGGTAGGTTCCTTTTACAACACAAGCACCCGCTAAGAAGGGATTTTTGGAAATTCCACCCCTAAGGGGGTGAAAAGGGGGATGGAAGTTTTTTTGGTCATTTTTCTAACTCTTTAACCGGTAGCCCGATTTTTATGATTACTTACAGGCTAAAATAGGATTAGGAAATTTACAAACAAATTGGGCTATAGTAGAATGTCCACCGTGTCATTAGATTCTCTATAAAAAATACAGTAAATGATTATTAAAAAAAAAACTCATTATAATGGGCTTATACATGATATTAAAAGCGGGTTTCAATTTCCGACTCTTAAAATAGGGTATTAGCTGATTTCGTCAAGAAGTTTTACCCTATAGTCCACGCAAATGAAATTGCGAGCGGGTCAGCTAGTCATCCCATAAACATGAGTTTCATAATTCAGATAAATGATACAAAGTATGAATCATTTAGATATGAGCACTGTCCCTAATAATATGGCCACCTACTGTAGGTACAGTTGTGTTGTTTTAACAAAACACTGTCGCTATGACAGGCTTATGCAGCCCAGAGCTACTCAGGCCCTGCTAAATTGAAAAATAACGCACTGTTATTTTTAATATTCGGTTTAATAATAATGAAAATCAAATTTTCGTTTACCTAACTAACATAATTAGATGTATGTACAATTACTAGGTACTTAACTATCAATCCATCAAACGTAAATATTGAAAGAACCGTCATAGAACTAGTCATAGAATGTAAGGCAAAGTGCCTTCAAGGTTGCTTTGACTTTATGCTGTCTCTATGACTATAATATGTACTTTCTCTTAGAAGCTACGTGTCGTTTTAACGCAAGTCAAAACGAATGGAACCCCGCGCTGGAGGGCCTGGCCCGTAAAGCAGGTAGCTTTATTCATGAAATAGGGGTTTTTATTCGACAGTGAACATGATCTCTAAACAACCAATAATATCGCTACTCGTCGAATAAAGAATAAATGGTTGTTTATCTATATGTATATTAGTTTAAGGTATATATTTTATATGGGCCGTAGTTTTTAAGTATTTTACCATCCTGTACTAGACTAATGTTGCCTGAAATAAATGAGTTATTATTATTATTATTATCTGAGGATTGACGACCAGGCAACAGAATTTATTGGTATACCTATGCAGTTATTGATTTCATTATAAATCAAGGGCATGAGATTAAGAGAAGAGAAGAGAAGAGAAGAGACTCCTTTCACGTTTCCTCTCTAACCGTCGTGTTTTAATTAATATATTTATTTTAACTGAAACGGTCATTAAAACCAATTACATTAATTAGAAGAAAAATTATGTACGAGTATGTATATCGTTACCTACCTATATATACAATTTTCATATAGATTGTCAATACTAAAAACATAATCAACACAATGAAATTCTCAAAATAAAGAACACTCTCTTATTAAATTATATATAGTATCGCCGAGTAAATTTTTAAGGAAGTGTTTTACAACAGGGTGAACAATGAACATCACCAAGGGGCTGCCGTGTTGTGCGGCAGCGACGACGACGGGCAGCCTCTCCGCCCGCGACCCGCGCCCTCGATCTTTTGTCGATTATGTACTCAAATACTAGGTATAGGTATCATGTTACCTGTGCTATAGGTAATTACCAGGTACGGAGATTAGGGTACGGTAAAATTTACCTTTATAGTGTATATATTAAAAAGCATGAAACTGACAATTTTAAAACACTGTTTTATAATCCAAATGAATAACATCCTTTGGCTTAGAATGAAATATTATTGAAATATTTTCAAAATATTTGTTGTACAAAGGACATTGATACCATTTGATACCACTTTCGTTTGTGCAGGTCTGTAGAGGAAAGTTTTGAAATTTATGTTTGCTTCATTTTTCATTTTCTTTCATCTCTATATATTTTCTTTGAGCGCACGGTTCCTTTTATAATTTAAAATTTTAAGGTAATATCTGCTGTAAGTAGGTATTTGCTGAGATACTTATTAAAGTTGGTAATGTTGGTATACAGGATAGAAAAAAGCCTAAAAACCTCCTACGTGTCCTCGCACGTAGTGCGTAACAAAATCCTACTGTTTGTCTCTGGTGCGGAGCTCATAACTTGAGGGTTTAAAGGAGTAAAACAAAGAATAGATATAGTTTTGTGTTTGCCGTTAAATCTGTGACTCGGCAAGGCAAAAATATACATAGAGGTCTTTAGGCCCAGCACAGCACAGCACCGAAAGTAAAAAAACTTTATTCTGTGCGGCTACAGAGCTTACAGACCTATCAACCGGGTGCGGTGTTTGTGCCCCTTCCCGCACTTGTTTTATATAATAATTTTCTTTTTATTTATTAGTGTTGTACACACGTCGTCGCGCGTCGGTAGAATAGAAAGTGCATGTTACCATAGCGTGAATGAAAAACTTGTATAATTTTTCGAGGTGTAAGAGAATAATTGAAATGATCAAACCTAACCTAAACAAAATTACAATGATCTAACTAAATAAAAAACTAGTACCTATTTACAATTGAAACAATTGAGCTAACTGCAGACTGTTGCGAACAAACTACAGGTAGCTCAACTGTAGAAGAAAAAAGCTACGTATAACGCTGTGTACACGCGAAGCGAATAAAAAAGTAAAAAAATCATATCATTCTGCGTTGATTGTGACAATGATTGTGTCTTGTATGGTTGTTAGGATTCTCCTATTTAAATTATTACCTATTCAAAAGAAAAATAACTAGGTAAGTATCGGTGATTGGTTTTATTATCCACTCTACACAGACGAGGGCGGCCAAAAATGCGGTGGTATGACGACATCCAGGGAAGTAGCGGGGAGCACATGGACCAGAACAGCAAGAGCAGGAGAGAATGGAAAAGCTTGGAGGAGGCTTTTACCGCCAAAGGCGGTCCTTACTAGAGGAAAAATAGTGTTAATATTGTAAATAATCATAGTTTAGATATATATAGGTTTTATAGATAGTTAGTTTATTTTAAATATTAATTATGTACGTGTAAACATTTTCTTAATTTTATTCTTTTTGTACTAGCTGGTAAGGAAAAATAAAGCTCTTTTTATTTATTTTTATTCATTTATCCACTCTACACATCACTGCCTTAGACTCTTTACTATTTAAACAGTAAAATAAGTGCGATAGCAGCCTATGTATCTGCCTCTTAACATTTTTCTTAGAACCCCAGGCGAAGCCAAAACATGATACATTGAGGTTTTTAGAACACCAGGTTCATAGTTGTAAGAGCAGAAAATAGGTTTTGGAGCCATTCAATATACAAGGGGGTCGAAGGCCTTTACTGCACTGGTGAGAAAGTACTTTTAAGGCCTATCCCTACAGCATTACCTAAAAAATAGTCAAACTAACTAACAACGCAGCCAACGTGTTAAATATGTAGTGCGAAGCCGGGGCGGGCCGCTAGTATATAGACGGACTACGGACTCAGTCCAAGGTGGCGCGACGGGGGGCGGCGGGCGGCGCGGCGCGACGCGAGCGTGGGCACACGAGTCGCGAGCGCGACGCTGCCTGTTTACCCACTGAAGGGTCATCTATCAATCATTCTATACATATTTATTGTTAGACCTACCTATTTAAGATGATCTAAGACAGAACTTTCGTTTGCATTGCAACATGTTAATGATTAACAAATTAATTTATCAGTATACTTGGTAGCACCAAGCTTTAAAATACTACTTCGTCCTCTACTTTAGGGAATGACCAGAACTTATTTTCCATTGTATAGTTGGCAAGTTTTTGATAAAAGTGGAACACGTCGAGATTGATGATCACGTCATCGCTTGCGTGGCTACACTGAGCGGCCGCGTCACGTCACTCACCCCGCGCCGCGCTCTGGGACGATAAGCGTGTATTTGTCTCGCTCGCTCTTTGGTACAGCGGCGCGCTCTGGTGGAAAGAGAAGCCGCGCCGCCCGTCGCCCGCCACAACTGCAAAGTTCGGATTCCAAGTTGGTGGCGGCAATTCCATCCGCTTCGGCCGTCATCGTCGTTTCAGTTGGTCCGCCACGTTCACCGGTAGCGCACGTATTTTTGGGGTCCACTTGAAGTTTTCGTAAGTTCGCAATGACGAGGCCGAGGTGCGTTCTGATGGTGCTGGCGCTGGCGACGGCGGCGCTGGCGGGGCCCGAGGTGACCGAGCTGAAGGTGGAGGTGGAGAGCGTGCCCGAGGGCTGCACACTCAAGTCCAAGAGCGGCAACATGCTGACCATGCACTACACGGGCACGCTTGATGATGGACACAAATTTGACTCCAGGTTAGTCCAACTTGTAGCGAAGTTATTTATTGTTTTTGCAGCGCAACAGCAGCGGGCGATCATCTTTGTAAGTAA
>CAWVOY010000002.1:48985-80738 GCA_963931895.1 Eupithecia pulchellata | reverse complement strand
ACTCTACCATACCAACGACCTTGTTCGTGTTTACCATTTTCAGCAATCATATTTTGGACTAGTACTTGGTGTCTGACATTTTCTCACAAGTGAATTAGAAACTCTACATTTAAGATTCCAGTCTCACTCCAAGACCGTATTACCTAACTTAGTCTAGTGCGGCAACACGGGACACTTATAACTTTACGAAATATATTACCTGGTAGGTAGATAGATCACTTTATTTATACCTAAGTTTAGATAGAGCCGTCTATTTAACATACCTGTATAGAATGTTGGATAGGAAGTCATTTCCAGACTTCCGTACGGAATAGGTCCGCGGTGCGTCCGCCGCGTGCCGTCTAATCATTTATTTATAATCCTTATCTATGTACCTATGTATATGTTTGTTTGAAATGGTGGATCTAAATTTGTTAAAAAATCATTCTCCCTACAACTGCTCATCAGTGAAGACATTTCATGCAAAATATAGTAAATAGTGGAGTCCCAAATAAGATAACTTGGGCTGTACCGGCCGACCCTGCATTATTCCCTGCATTTTTCGATAGGTATTATATAAAAAAATAAGTGTTCTGTGCTCTGTAAGAGCACCTGTTACTAGAGAGATCATCTTGAAGAGGTTTTTTAAAATCGGACGCACAATATCATCAGATCAACCCTGTGTCATCAAATCAACATCATTATAACATTGCATTGTCATTAGATTTACATTATGCATGTCTCATTTCATTTCAAACGAATAACAGAGATCTTTGTCTTGCAAGATGCGATTCCACCGGTTAGTTGAAACTAAATATTCTATAATATAGGCCGTATAGTAGGTACATGATATCAAACAAACTTAGTGTTTGACAGCCTCTGGTCCAATATCATAATCGAAATCAAAGTGCTTTATTTCCATTAGACCTAACAGGACTCTTAGACAATTAACTTTGTCAAATGTCAAATGTTCACGAGAGTGGCCAGAATGCACCCTAGAGATGCCTAGTCTTTTAAATATTATTGTAAATATTAGCTACCTACGAGGTGATAGGTAATAGGTACGAATGGGTAGCGATTGAAGACCATGGCATTATGGATTCCCATCAGAGCAGGCAGGTAGCACACGCAGTTGTCCGTAGGAAATCAATCCAATTTAAAATCTGAATCCGTCATACATATCCGATCGTTATGTACCAAGTTTTAAGCATATTTTTATTTCCATGAATAGCGAAAAATCCAGCCTTTGGTAACAGTTAAAACTTGAGACAGTATTGTGTTGTGTTGAGGCCCCTCAAGGCCGTCCTTTTAGCCATGTTTACGAGTTTATTTTAGAAATCAAGGGCCTCACCATCGGCCAATCCGGGGGGCAGTAAAATAAGTCGACCCACACCCGCCTGTATTATTCACGGGCCACATGTGTCCACGGACAATTCTCCAACTACCCGCATTTTCAAACGTTGCATTTTGTAATGCGCCCTGCATTATTAACGTCTGGTAAACCGTTGGCCGTGTGTTGTCTACACGATGGGTAACTTTTAAGGTTCGCGTAATTTTTTGTATCATGCTTTGTGAATTTCATCATGGTGGGTGGCTGCTTGTTGCACTTACACAGTAAGTATGCAGTTCAGGACAGAGCCATTTGCTCCCTTTGGAGTCGAGACGCTATGGAGGTCCGTGGGATGTCTGAGAGTCTGGTTGAAGCGACGTGTGACCAGAGACCTGGTGAGTATCTGGCGCAATGCAGTCAGCATCTTGGGACGCTTCCGACTAGTATTGATATGGATCAGTTGAGCTACCTGTTGATTGTTTGCAACAGTCTGTAGCATATCTAAGTGACGATAGATACTGATCCTATCCGTCACAGATCATGCTATTAGAATCATTGTACTAATTTATTAAACTGAAAATCGAATTTTCCAACTTCCAAGTGTTTTTCCTTACTTTTAAGTGTACACAATGTTATTAGTTTTTGACTAATTTACTACCTTTAAGTTTTCAAAAAACTTGTATATAGTTCCCACAACACAACCCCCTTTTTAATATTCTAACGTCGTCAGTCGTCAAATCTTGCCTGGTTTCCGCAGAGCGCATCAGGCGGCAGCCCTCGAGAGGTACCGCCGTAACTCTTCTACGTCGTCGTTTGTGATGTGACTCGTTTACGGGTTCTTTAATAATTGAGGCCACTCAGCCTCCCTTACAGCGCGTCCTCTTCTCTTCTACGGCCGCTTATTCCTATTTTATAAAACTCATATTTATATTTGCCACTTCGCTAGTTTTTGCTGAAACGTGTCACCTTTTAGACTACGACCTCACTAAATATCACACAGCAACCACCAAAACTTTCAACCTTACCACAACATTTTATTCGAATTTACGTAAGGAGAAGATTCTGATTTCCTCATGATTTTGTAAAAATCATCAAAATTTATTAACAAATGTGAATAATTTATTCTGTCGCTTTTATTTAGCAAATGATCCCAACATGGTCTCATAGAACTTATATTTCGTTAGAACTAATTTATCAAAGGAATTTGAAATCAATGTAAAAAAAAATCAGTATAAAAACTTATTTGATCGTATATTGTCGAGTGTGCGCACACAAGCGATGCGGGCGCGCCGCGTCGAGAGCCGCACTCACCCTGGTATAGTCTCTCGTTAAGACTTGACACGCTCGTTGGTGTTCTTCTAGAACAAACCTTTTGTAGTTAACCCACTAACACTGACAATCTATTAGGTTATTAGTTTTAAACAAATAAAATTATAGTAAAGTACTCTCACAGTGGAAGAATACTCTAGTTAATTATATGTTATTCCGTGGCATGATGCTGCCGTTTTGTAAGCACTTACCTACACTTGAAAAAAGACGTCGAACGTAAAGTTGCGCTAAAAATTGCCGCGTGTTAATCTTACAAACAGAAAAGCGTTCCCGTTAAACAAGAAAACTTAGACACGTTTTCAATGAAAAATTACATTTGCCACGTGCGAGTCGACTCGCACGCGGAGAGTTCCGTTCCATAGTTAAAAACCATTTGAAAGAAACCATAAAAGGTTAAAATGTTACCCTAAAAACTAAACTTTGTTTAGGAAAACCCAATAAGGGTAGGAGATTGCTTACTAAACTGTTGTTCTTGCTATCAAAGACTGCGTGCGAAACAAACTATGTACAATTAAAGAAAAGCACGTGAACACCCCAAAATATTGAAAATTTAAGAGTTCAAGAGTTTTTATGGGTAGGTAAGCAATTGCAGTATTATAAGAATAGTTAGTACCTACCTAGTTACCGGATAAAACTTACATCTCACCTATATTCAGTCATGAAAACAATTTGTTAACTTTACTGTCCTAATAATGATAGATAGTACTAAATGCAAGCTGTACCTCCAAGTTGCAACAACTTATCTACTTACCTGTGTTTACAGCTTGGCTGCGACTTAGCTCAAGTCAATGTAACCTTGGAGAGAATATCTTATTGTCCAGCTAGGTACATTTATAAATTAGGTACGAATATTACGTAAATATTTAATGATAAACCAAAAAATATTGGAGATTACAAGTACAAACTTCATCCTACATACTTTAACCTCTTTCCTACCTATATAAAGTACCTTACCTACCTATGCAGTTACGATGTTCTTGAGTTACATGCTCGTGTGTGGTTTCGGATACTCTTTATTACCTCAAAGTTTTCAAATGACGCTGAAGCGCTTTATATTAAAAACGTATCAAATTTAGTAACGAAACTTATTTAAACTGCCTGTATATATATTTTTTAATAATCGCCTATCTATATATATATATTTATTATTTATCTGAACTTTCATTGTACCCACCAAAATGTAAAAAAAACGTACCTAATTTAACGATTCCGATCAAAAAACTCAATCGTAAGGATAATTTTTTTCCAAGAAAAAATATCATCTTAAATAAAAAGAAAATCATGGACTTGTACATACATTAATAATTTCAGGAAATTTAATACTTAGGTTTTCTTATAAGTAAAGACTCTGCCATGATCATACCAACTGTTTTTTTATTATTTTAACATATTACTTACATCTTCCTATTAAAATTGCATCATAAAATTATTAATGTGTTTGATTACTGATAAATGAAATATAACAAACAACAGTAAAACAAATTAAACATCCACCATGAAAAGATAAATAAGCCAACAGGAAGCAAAATTGTTTTAAAGAGTGACAATTTTTATACAACAAATGTACCGTTACAAATCGTAAGCATTTGGTAAACTAGATTAATGTAAGGAAAACGTAAAACATTTTCATTCATGAGCTTCCTTTTACTTAAGATACAAAAATAAACCTAACGATGGAGACTTTTGAGGGTTATAATACATCAAAAGCTGATGATGGCTGTTGTTACAATAGTTTGATGATTTTGTAAAAAATTAAAAAATCAATACAAATTGAAATAAAAATTCTAAATATAAATACTGTTCTATTAAATTTTACTGAAAAACTAACTGCACCTGAGCATCACCTCGGATTAAATATGTATATAAAAAATATTGGTAACAGACATACAGAATTAATTTAGTTTTATAATATTAGTAGGGAGTAGGTACATACGGACACTGTATTTTTCTACAATACCGTAGGCTCTGATCCACCGAGCTCGTACTTACTGCAAATTCTAAGCCGATGCACTGGCCTGACAAACTACTTATTGATCGACCTAAGTTATTAAAAAGTCATTAATAGACGCTCCTTTGTCAGTTTTGCTTCGTACATTATAATGAATGTTATAAAATGACTGACTAAATGAATAATAATCGATGCATGCATTTACTTAGTAAACAATCTCACTTCTGTTTCCATACCATCACATCACAACGTACAGAAGACTGCCGCAGAAACATTACTGGGGAGCGAGCGATACCTCACTTACCGTGTCTAAGGAACGAAAAGGGACATTTCTCCTACACGCATTTCCCTACTAAGTTTACATAAGCCCCGCTTGACAAATGTTAAAGATGAACGGTTATTTTGCACTCTTTATGTTTATTTTCTGGAGGAAAACCTCTTTTTTGGGGAAAATAAAAATATGATCATAAGGAAACATTTCGTTTTGGTAATGACAGGGTGGTAGAGTGGATTTGAGGGTCGCGCTGTGCTCGCATGACCTCTCGAGCTGTTGTCGACGTTTCATACAAATAATACCTACAGTTCTTTTTAATTCACAAAACAGTTTTGTACCTATGTCATGCTTGATCCTTGTTATTTATGAAAATTCCTCTTGAACATTCAAGAGATAAGACATTCAAGAATACTTTAACAGTCATCATTGTGGAAAAAATCAAAGGTTCCACTTTATTTACTAGTTGTACTCATAGGATGTGAAGAGGCCTTCCTGTTCAAGAGGCGAGTTTAAAGGTTAAATGTTAATCAAACTTAGATTGTGAAACTCCTTCAGTAATAGATGATTATCACATAATCAGTACATGTTCTCTGGGGGCAAACACTACGGACGTTTAAACAAGGTATTATTGGCGTGAACCCTAGGGCAGAAGTAAATAAAGTCTTATGAAATTACCCAAAAGTAAATATAAATTATTGAAGTAAATAATTTCAAATAGTTTTACGCATTCAAAGACGATTTGATATCCTTTCGGTAGACTCTACCATAGAGACGACGAAGAAGAAGAGCAAACAAAATTGTTTATTACATTACCACTTAAACAAAAAAAAAACTACACGAAAGGATTGCATCATTTCGAAATGATTCCATCCCATTCTAAACGCGCGCGGAATCTACCACCTAACTCTGGCATTAAAACCGTTCCATCTTCGTAACGCAACCTAACCGTAAATAACGTAAGTAAATAATAATAAATCCTGCAGAGTAAGTTTATAAAAACATTTTATTATCTGTAGGCAGGTACTTGGTTTGTATCTGTTCTGTTCTGTGTGCTGCGCAAGTACCTGGATAATAAGTTTAAGTGAAAAAGGCGGCAAAAGGATCAGCTCCGCTGAGGTCTGATTGATCGACCAGCCCTGTCCAATAAATATTAAATAAACTGGAGCGCAATTTGTCCGTCTCAGTTAGTTTCGATGAGATGATATATTAATACGCGGGAAGATGCATCGCCTCTGGCTTATGGCGAACGTGATGGTGTTGCCAACTTACTCTGTGATATGTCATATATTTCCCTGGAAAAGTTTACCTACTTTAAAAAGACTCTTAGTAGAATTTAGCTCGCTGTTGAACTAATTACTGACTGTAATTGTTTGTTTTATTTTTACCGTTACTACAGGATTTAAAAATATTTTGTATTCATTTGTGTTCCACCAACAAATAACAATATATCTACATTTTACTAGACTTTATTTCTGAAATGTTACTGAAAGTGCCTTGTTGGTTGTTGGATGTTTTTATGAAGGCTGATTTTGCCTCCGTGGATGAATGCTTTTCGTTTAAAAGCCATTAGAAAAAATATGGAAATAGCACGGAATCTCTTTTTGTTTTCTACAAATTGAATAGTTATAACAATAACTGGGAGGTAAATGGGGAATAAAAAAAATATTGAGAACTAGCGGTCCGCCCCGGCTTCGCACAGGTAGGTATTTAAAAAGAATTCATGCGGCACCCTATTTTTTCTTGTATTCTATTGCCTAGGTATGTTCATCACAGAAAGTTTAGAATTCTATTAGGTTCGGAGTCTTTTCAATATAAACAAACAAACAATCCTCTTTATAAATATAGAATAGATGTCGCCAACCGAAAATTACGATAAAAATATGCAAATGTAAATAATAATAAATTTTATAATACGAATCTTTTGCGGTTGAAATAACGTGAACTGCTATTTAAAAACTTTAGGTAAATTGGTAAAGTAGTGATTCAGTGTTATATTTTCGCAATAGTAGTGTAGAAAGTTGATCTGGGTTCTAACTTCTACAGCATCGATTTATGACTCGAGCTTGCCATCCGCCGCTACGCCGCTACGCCGCTACGGTCGACCGGGAGTATAACATCGCACGTAATCATGCTAAACGATCTCCCTCGGACTAAGATATAATAGGGGACCAAGGGTGTGACGTAGGTACTACGTAATACCTTTAAAATGACCCAACACCAAAAGCAATTTCTATATGTTTCTAAAGTTTCATTAATCTTTTTATGTAGGTAAGGTAACTTCTATGAACGCGAAAATTCTTAAAAGTCTAGCAGACCCGCTTCTCTGAATGTTGGCAACACCAGCGTTATGATCGTACACCAGCCAGTAGTCTGAACGGCACGTACTCTTCCTACCCACAGCAAACCTACCGCTGGGGTTTACAACTGCACTTCAATGAATAAAAATCGTATATAAACCAAACTGGGTAGCATAGCTAAAAAGCAAGTACCTACTCTACCTATGGATATATTATAACTAGTAATCAAAACGCAAGAAAATAATGTTATTAAAATTGGAAAATAAAATTAAATGGAAACTCTAGATTTAAAAACGAGTTGCTAGTTTTTTTTCTGATTGGTTTTTGTAGTATTTTGGATAAACGGGAATATTCGACTCTAGGAGACAAATTACTTTCCTTAACTAACGAACGTAAGGTATAAAATAAAATAAAATACCAAAGAAAATATTTTGCTCGCTATTTATACCCAGTTCATTAAATTTAAATTATTCAATTAAATGAATAAAGACAGTCTAATTGAGAACATTGCAGTCGCTAGTTTCTAACTACCCTTTAAACAATGACTGAGACTACACATTACCTAATGTGCGCTGCACACTGTGACCTGGATGATATTTACCGCGTACGTCCGTGGTAGGTACGTATAATGTCAGTTTTTATTACTAATCTCAGTATGAGGCAAAGTCCCACTCCCACCTCACCGGAAAAGGCCGGATTGGAGTATTATATGCATCATGCACGATCTTACGCTAAAAAGCTAATAATGGCAAATTCAAACATATTAATGCAAATAAGTTTTTGAAAAAGGCAAGTGTTATCTGAAGATGGTTGTAAAACAATGTAGAGGTAAAACTGATTCGGAACCAATCGGACGGACCGCTTTATGGCGAACTGATACGCTGCGCCAGATTCTCACCAGCCAGCGGGTCACAGAAAAGTTTTAATTATTAAAAGACTTCCTGAAAACATTGAACCAGAACCTAAATATAAACTCTTTTTCCGCTCAACGGAAAATTGAATATACTGCGGCCGTGTAGCCATAGGCTGTCTGCATCTTGTGACAGCCTATGGCTACGACAACTCTTTGAGCTTTTAGTTTGGCATGGCACGTCGTCGGCGCGGCGCGCACCGCCTTGCCCAGCTTTTGTCTACGATAGAGAAGACAAAAATGTGGTGTGCTTACGAAAACCTAACACCGACTCCCAATTCTCCCAAATCCTGAATATATACCGCTCACTCAACTCCTCCAGCACCTGCAAAACTACTTATAAACAAAGTTCCCGTCCCGCATCTGACTAAAATAAATAAATTAAATAATCCACGCAGCATCACCTAGCCCCAAGCTAAGCAGAGCTTGTGTTATGGGTACTAGATGACTGATATTGTATTATGTATATTATTACATATACATACATAAATAGATATTTTTATTATATATATAACACGACTGGAACACTCTGGACAAATGTCTGCAGAACGTACAAACATTTGTCCCGTGGCGGGGATCGAACCCAAAACCGCAGGCGGAACTCGATGGTACCCACCGCGCCACAGAGGTCATCTGTCTGCTAGTCTGTCTAAACACGATACATTTGTAAACCATCTACTGCATGGATCCTCATCCGGTTTTCATTTCACCAATGGATGGAGTATGGAGCATTTATAAGGAACGTTTTCGTGGAACTTATTAGCGTTTTGTACAAATTACTATGATTAGTGTAGAAGGCGGATAAAATCATACATTGCTGGCGTGCACCTGATCATCCAACAAACTATTTCATGAATATGTACAGCAGGGATGTTACGAAGCTTCGACTCCGACTCCGATATGTCGGAACCTCCGATTGATATTACACCTCCGGCTCCGACTTCTGTTCCGAAACTTTCATTCGGAGGTTAAAATCGGAGATCGAAGCATAGTTGTTTTGTTTTGCGCGGCGTTTCAATTAAAGTTATCTGTTTGATTCTGATTAAGACAATGAAGACGAAATCAATTGTGATTTGGAACTACTTCGTTGAAGTTTGTGCAGATACGGCAAAGTGCAAAGTTTGTGAAAAGATATATTCACGAAAAGGAGGCACGACTACTTCGTTAAAGGGTCATTTAAAGTCAGTGCATGCTACTGAATACGAAGAACTAACTTTTTAGTGGGGCTGGCCTAATCTATGACCCGCTAAGAAATAGATTAGACGGAGACAAAGCTGCAAGCTTTTGTTTATTAAATATAATTTGCTACTCTTAGAGTCCATTCATTTGATTTAATTTTCTAACTACTGCTAATTTTTAACGACTAAGTAAGTAGATAGTTTATAATTTTATTTGAAGTAAATTAAAGAGAATGATTAAAATAATAATGTTTGTATTTGTATTGTATTATACCTCTAATATTTGATTAAGCCTCCCCTTAAAACTAAATAAATAAATCAATCACGCTGGACAATCCACACAGCATCATCTAGCCCCAAGCTAAGCAGAGCCTGTGTTATGGGTACTATATGACTGATATACATAATACAATATTATTAATAGATAGACATTTTTTATTATACATAGATAACAGCCAGAACTCCTAAACAAATATCTGCAGATCGTACAAATATTTGTCCCGAGGCGGGAATCGAACCTGCAACCTCCTGCGTCGCAGGCGGACCTTCGCCCACCGCGCCACAGTGGTCGTCACACTAGGCTCTTAATCTCTCTTCTGCCACCACCTTCGACTCCGCCTCCGCCTCCGCCTCCGCCTCCGCCTCCGCCTCCGACTCCGACTCCGACTCCGATAATCCAAAATTTAAAATTCCGACTCCGACTTCGGTTCCGTTAAACCACCTCCGTAACATCCCTAATGTACAGTGTGCCCGGCGCCCTGCGGTACTAGAGAAATATTATATATCAATATTAGTAACGGGTTCTGACAACATTGTTGCCGGACCCATCATTATTGCGTGCGATTATACACCCCGTGCAGCTACCATTGTTCTTCTACGTACTATCGTACCATCTTGTTATTCTACCCACTCCATTCTAACTGTAACCAATTGTTATGAAATGTGCATTATTTTGTACCTACCGACTAAAACTGTAATTCTAACTAAACATTCGGACTGACGTGACAGCATCAATATTTAGCCGACTTATATATATTACTAGCGGTCCGCCCCGGCTTCGCACGGGTATTAAACAAAAATTTCAGAAATTATACACACTAAAACGATGGGTTTCACAGTTTTCATACGGAGCTTTACTTTTTTTAACAGCGTTGGGGTTTTTGACATTGATTCGACATTCCAAAACTGACACTGGCCGTAGAGAAAAAGCAAGCACCGTGCGCTATACAACCTCTTTTTCTATTCTGACGCGCCATAATAGAAAAAGAGGTTGAATATAATACAGCCCACGGTTCAATTATTGAATTTTTCATGCGGATCCCTAACTTTTTTGAAAATATTATATAGCCTATGTTCATCACGTAAAATTAAGGATTCTAATGGTGAAAGAATTTTTTAACTCGGTCCAGTAGTTTCGGAGCCTATTCAATTCAAACAAACAAACAAACAAACAATCAAATCTTTCCTCTTTATAATATTAGTATAGATTACCGACCCGTCAAGTGCGAGTGCGACTCGCGCGCCGACAATTTTGTAAATTATGATATTATAGCTCAAAGGTTTTACATAAAGGAAATAGAATCTCTGTTCTCAGATGGGATTTATCAGGAGTCGATAGAATTTCTTTAATATAATTTGCAACGTGTACCCTAACTAAACCAACCAAACCAAAAAGTTAAAATATTAAAGTTAAATTGTGGGCGAAGTGATCGGCCGTCGACTGCCTCTATGTGGACCTGCCTTTGTGATGCACAGAGCTGTAACGCAGTTAGGGTTGAATATCGTTTGAGTGGACCTAGCTACAGAGGCTACTCTTATACTCATGAAAATAAATATTTTATTTCGGGCAACACAATTGATCCATAGTTTGTTAGGGTCATAAACTTATTGGAAATAATTATCTTATCACTTATACGTCCACTGCTGATCATATCAAGCTCGATGATCCAATGAGGGTTTTCCACGACATTTTTCATGTGGGTTGGTGATCGCAGTAAGAGGTGTTCAATAATGAAGAGAGGGAAGTTTTCTTTAGAAAGTTTCCTTCCTCTATAAGATATCCATAGTCGCCTTCCCGTTTGGCTAAGTTAGAGGGGTGAATTGTTACGCAGGTCGACCTGTATCTCAGAAGAGCTATCAATAACAGTCACAAATAAAATATCTATCGTTTGTACCTTTAAGCATGGAATAGATCATCATCTGAATAGATCATCATCTTTTACCAGTCAAAGGTAATGCCCGCAACATTCATGCAGAATGGTTTGTGAGGTGTTCCTTTGAAGTCCGATCCACCTGGCAGGATCACTTGATTAGCAACCAATCAAAACTTCAATTTTCCAATTCTGCTGACCGCCATGTTAAAATCAATGTGCATCCTCGCCGCTCTCTGAACTGATAGAAAACTGAATTCAATTTAATTCAAGTTTCATTTCATGCATTATTTGCAGCGTCGAAATAGAATTATTGGCGCTGCAATTGGTTTCTTAGGCATTTATCTAGGACTTTGTGAATAGGTATAATATTCAGTCGGTATAATGGTTTAGCACCACTTTAATATTAGGTCCTTGGACTTGTCAAATGAGAAAAATGGCGAATAACATCCAGGGGTTGAAAAAATCGCGTGATTTTTGTTTTTATCGCGAATTAGAGATAAACTTTATCATAGTAAAAAAGATATGTTATCAATGCAATTGACGCAAACACGTATTACAAAGGGAATCTCATTTTAAAATACAACGAGCAATCATCCTTCACTTCCTGTGTACCAGTGTACTTACACTGTACTGTACACTGGTGAGTGAAGCACCACTGTCTATCCTGCACCAGGTCTAGGAGAAGGCAAAGTGATAGGTAATGTAAAAAACTTGTATAAATATTAAATACGTTGTATATCGCGGCTTTGGGCGCATCTGGCGACTAACCGAGCCATTAAACATTCAACGAGGCGTTATGGCAGCCTCTGTCCTAGAACATTCGAATACACGCGGATACCTCAGGAACAAGGAACTCCTCTCCCTGTAACGAACCAGTCCCGCCTTGGACTTCCAAAATGGTTCAGGAACTATTTATGAGGATCGTCTGGAATTATTTTAAAGACTAAGAGGTACCACAAACTACTACTGTATTTCATTCTCCAATGATTTTGGCGTGGCCATTGAAATAAAATCCGGAAACTCTTCTACTAACGGCAGCTACATTAACTAAAGTTAAGAGAAAAATCTTGTGATGAAATAATTTAAACTAAAGGGAATTTAATGAATAAGAGGAGGAGGAAGGGAGGTAGTGACTCAATCCAGTACAGTAATAATATATGTTACCTAAAATTTATACACAAATTGTAGGAGATAGAGAAACCTGGCTAAAGAAGATTTTACATTAAAATACTAAAACGCGTGTTTTTTGTGCATGAGTAAAAGATAATATACATACAAACATACAAATACAAATCGCTGTCGCTACCTCTGACTAGGTATAAAAATACACGAAAAAGCGGCTCCAACACGGCGGCGGAGCGGCCGGCGGCGTGGCGTGGCGGGGCGGGGCGGGGCGCGGGGCGGGTAACTCAGTATAAGTATAACAACAATGAACACTCTGTATAAAAATATAATATATACAGAAACCTTTTGCTATTGACAAATCAAATTTAAGTAAGTACTTATAAATTATACTAATATAATAGTACTTTCGTTAGGACCCGAATGAAAGTACTATTCGAGGGGTAGGTATAGTAGTAAGTAGTATTACGGTGCCTTTTCAAAGGAAAGGTGGTAGCAGGAAAGACATATTTTTCAAACCCGAAACTTTTTTTCGGGTTGAATTTCATGCAAAACGACGAGCAAATGAAGCTGCTTCCGTTAGTCTGGCTGGATTGGATAGAAAAGTTGTGGGTTGAACGGGTAAGCACTCGATTTGGAGCATTGTCGACTGCGTTGTTTGCACAGAGGCCGAAGAAACAGCTATTATTATAACTTATAAGCTACTCCCTCACTGGATGTAATGCTCCTGGCAAACGATTGCGGTGTGGCAACGTCTACTTCAAAAACTGCCCTAAACATTGTTCGTCTTGTTGCCACATGAACCAATTCGCTTACGATACAACACGTCTCTTGGTATATTATTTCGAGTCCTATGGCTCAGCGAGTGAAGTTGTAGTCATCCGATAACAGAAGCACTTTAGTGTTCGCTAACTGCACCGGACATTCTGTCCAGAGCAGCTCCCGCCGCGCCGCGCCGGGCCTCTCCTCGGGTGTGTCGCAGGTCCGCCCCTTCCAAAGGAACGAGTGACTATCTAGTAACTTCTTCATTGTTTTCAACGCTTTACAGTTTCAATGTGTACATCACACTACCTTTATCACTACATAGTATAAAACAAAGTCGCTCCCCGCTCTCTGTCCGTAACCTATTTACTGGCTGATTTCTTTGCAATTCCTCTTGGTTGGTCTACTCGCTTCGGTAGCCAGCATCCGATAAATGTCAACGGTATTACAAACTATTTATTTCAGTTTTATTCATATTATAAATCGGTTTTATATAGTTAATAGTAATAAATATTACGTCACGTTCAGTCACTCATAAATAATACATAGTTATCAAATACGAAAACACAATATAACATAAACTTGATAGGAATATAATATAATAGCTTATGATGAGCAATTGAAAGTCTAAATTTTGGATTGAATAGAACCTGTTTCGAAAAAACACAAGATATTCTGTTCAGTTCTTGTTTTTACGAACCTTTGTATCTTTAACCTTTTTGTTGTTCAGTCGAAAATGTTTCGTGAACGCTAATTTGTAGCTCAATCCACATAATTCTTTGTCCTTGTTCTAATATCAAAACAAGAAATATCCAAGTGAAAATGTTTTATTTCCTTCGGATACTAGAACATTATTGAATTGAACAGACGAGACCCTCATCCGCCAAGCAGATTACAATATTGCCCGACGTATTTTTTAAATCATATTTGAAACCGCAGAGGGCGAACTGTCACGGCAAAACAAGAGTTTATATTTTTGAAATGTGACGAAGTCGGGCCTGATATTTTATTAACAGAGGGAGGTTGGGGTAAAGGGTGTGAAAAATTCAGCATCACCGCCGCATCGCTTCGGTTCTAGTAAGAAGCTGGCTTGTTTTAATATGTATTTTTATGTCCCGACCCGTTTAATACGTTGGTTGGTTGGTATCGGGGAATCTAGGACGGCCTTTGGGTGTATTGATTGCCTGCTGTGGAGATCTAGGTAACTGTCTTATGGGGGAACGAAGGTGGAGTCGGCGGCCGCTCGCGCGCCCTACGCAACGCACCCGCCGCGGTACAACCGCAGTACCGGCAGCCGTCACTTTCAGTTTGTACGCAATCATCGGATTATAATAGCACAATAATAGTTTGAATAGGTACCAATGCATTTTTTATGTAAAGTAATAGAAAGGCGGTCCTCAACCGCACACTGTCTGTTTCTGACTTGCCAGTTTACAAAGCTAAACAATACACAATGCTAAACAATTCATTGGGTTGGGGCTTATAATGTCGAAGCATCTAAACATTTGGAGAATGTTTGTAAATAGGAGAGAAAAAAAAAAAAAAAGTTTGTTTTCAAAGCCCAAAAACTAATATTATAAAGAGGAAAGGTTAGATTGTTTGATTTGAATAAGCTCCGAAACTACTGGACCGATTAGAAGAATTCTTTCACCATTAGAATCCTAAATTTTCCCTGATGAACATAGTCTACAGAATATTTTAAAAAAATTAAGGGATCCGTAAGGAAAAATAAATTAAAAGGTATAGTACACCTAACTAGCAGAGATGTAAACAAGAAACCCTATAAACGTACCTATATGTAGGTATGGAATAAAAAATATAAGATTCTTTAGAATGCCATCTGAAACATTATTATTTACTAGCGGCCCGCCCCGGCTTCGCACGGGTATTAAACAAAAATTTCAGAAATTATACACACTAAAACCATGGATTTATGAAAAGTAAGGATAGCAAGCATCCTGTCAAATCAAACTTGAATCCTAACAATGGCGGAATGACATTGAGTGTCATTGTATATCGAGATGCCAACTGAAGAAAAATTTACCCATAATTTTTATAAATATTCTTCCTAATAATTGTTTACAAATGAATATGTAGATTATAAAAAATCTACGTAGGTACTGCTTTAGCCACGGTCATCGTCTATTAGACCTACTTTTTATAATTTTCAATTTACATCAGCGCTTTATGGTGCTAACTGCAGTGAATTTGATTATCCCACAAGCACAGAACAGAACACTGTACTTTCCCGGGATCAAATAGTAACGTATTTGCTAATCGAAGAAACAAAATCTGTTCAGCCCTCAGTGTATTCCAACTCTCCGTTCACTGTCTAATTTTAGTTTGAAAAAATTATTCTTTGTGCCTATTAACTGGCTGACAACTTTTTTCTGCCTGATGCTTCGCATGCGTTGTTCCTATGGAAATGCCTAACCGCAAATGAAATAAAAATAACTTATTTAAAAGTGGCAATAAGCAGCCATATATTACGATTGTTACTAGGAAGATCAATTAAACGTTCCTAATAATGAAAAAATATACATTATTCTCATATTCTATTGTTTGATAAATAAGAAATAAAAATTTATGGATATATAAATAGTATTAATTTTAATTGCCCAAATTCTTATAAATTAAAAATCTTAATGCACACTGCATGCTATACTAGATTAAGTGGGATTCCAATTATTTTCATTGTGAGATTCTCTGATTACCTATACGAATTCAATTTAACTTCAAATTTTCATCACCTAGAAATCTGAAAAAATATTGACTAATAGTTATGCCCTGCGGCTACCTATAATCTCGATATAACATGTTATCTGCGTAGCATCAGCGTCAGTAAAATTATTATTAAAATGGGTTCAGCTATTTTGGAGGTTAGCTTAAATAAACACTATAATAATTTCGTCTATCAAAAGCTAAGCTATTGTATTGATATTACAAACAGAAATTCAATATCATAATTATATTTCAAATAATAAATTTTATTATAGCTAACCAGAATGATAAATAAATGCCTATTTACCTGATTTATAATTTAAAGTCAATAAAATATGAGAATTGAAACTTATTTAATATACTCCCACATTTACCGGAAAATTTACAGGTTTACATGTTGGCAGCACTGGCTAGATTTTGTGCTTCTATTTTGATTATTTTGTTCATAATAATTTTGCGTCAAATCAAAGAAATATGTTGGTGAAATAAGAAATTTACCTAGGAAATGTGATCCGGTGTTTTTTATTGACAAACCCATTGTGATTTTTGCAACATCTGACCACACAAGACGGCGTTTTCTATTTATTTTGGTTTGTTTACAATGAGGTTCATCAGTTGGTGTCTATAGCCGTAATGGCGATGGCCAGCATACTATTTGATTAATTGGCATGCTTGCTTGATTGGAGTGCTTCGTTTTATTTTTTTCTGATACTCCTTCCGTACTTATTTATAGTTTCATGACTAAAACGATGGGTTTCACAGTTTTCATACGGATCTTTACTTTTTATAACAGCATTGGGCATTTTTGACATTGACTCGACATTCCAAAACTGACACTGGCCGTAGAGAAAAAGCAAGCACCGTGCGCTATACAACCTCTTTTTCTATTCTGACGCGCCATAATAGAAAAAGAGGTTAAATATACAGCCCACGGTTCAATTATTGAATTTTTCATGCGGATCCCTAACGTTTTTGAAAATATTATATTGCCTATGTTCATCACGGAAAATTAAGGATTCTAATGGTGAAAGAACTTTTTAACTCGGTCCAGTAGTTTCGGAGCCTATTCAATTCAAACAAACAAACAAACAAACATACAAACAATCAAATCTTTCCTCTTTATAATATTAGTATAGATTAACACAATCAGTATGAATTTTTGATTATGTTGTGTAATTTTGTTTTAGAAAAAACTTAATTTGCTTTTACCTATATCAATTAATTTTTTATCACCTAAGGAGATTGGGAGATACCTAAACTTTATTGATTTCTCAATCATCATCATCTCAAAATTATTTGCGTATTTTCATTCTGATCCGTTTAAGAGTGTTGGCGTGAAGAGGTAAAAAATACAAGCAGGTATTTAAACATCCATACTTTCACATTTATGATACACTAGCGACCCGCTCCGGCTGCGCACGGGTGCAATGCTGCTACAAAACCTTCCTCTTGAATCACTCTATCTATTAAAAAAAACGGCATCAAAATCCGTTGCGTAGTTATAAATGTTTAAGCATACAAGGGATAGAGAAAGCAACTTTGTTTTATGTTATGTATAAGTGATATTGATGTGATTAGTAGGTCACGTGAGAAGCGACACGGCGGCGCCTAGCCTGTACCTACTTGTCTGCCATTGTTCCCTGGATATAATGAGATGTATATCCATGTATAATAAATAATACTAGCGGAACGCCCCCGGCTTCGCACGGGAAGCAAGAATTTCAATAATTATAATTGTATACACTCACAAAGGTTGGGTTACGTTAACATTATTGAAATTTCCCTAACTTTATTCTATAGTATATAGTAGTAGCCTTTGTTCATCAGCAATAATATAGTATTTAATGGTGAAAGAGTTTCTCAAATCAGTACAGTTGTTTCGGACCCTATTCAATCCAAACAAACAATAGAATTTTAAGATTAGTATAACTATAGATATATGATATACTATATTAAGATAATTAAATAATAAGCGAAGAGGACCATCACTAGGTACGTTCCTGCCGTTACCTCGCAGGCTGGCGCCGCGCCGTCATATTGTCTTGTCACCATGTAACACTGAAACACTGTAAGACAGACTGCGGCTGCGTCTTTGGTGGGCAACTGCGTAAGCGGAGGTAGATAGAGTTAGTCAATAACAAAATGTATTTTCAATTAGTTACAATAAAAAATTGTTGCATCGAACCCCGCACAGTGGTAAAACAAGAGGACCTACAAGAATTTATACGATTTACATTGATACTGTTTTAAAGAATATTACTTAAAAATTAACATAGGTAGGTACAAGGTATAGGTATCAGGTAGGTACTGTATTAAACCAAAGAAACTTATAACTTGCAACACCAGCACAACAAATCTCAACAGACATTACCAGAAATAATTCTGGTTTTCAATTGAAAATGTAGATTTCAATATATATAAAGAGCATCATATTAACGCCTGAATAGCCACGGCAATAGGTACAGGCATTTCACGACAAAAACCGATGCATGTATGTATAATTGTATATCACAAAAAGAAAAATGTATAAAAAATCTAGCTGCGCCCTGCGGCGGCGTTGCGGTCAATAAGTATGTTTGGGTACTTTTTTATGTTTTTTCAAAGATAATATCCATACTTATATATATACCAACTTCTACCGATAATAACAAACATAAAAAAATTGATCAATTTGGTGAGATCCGTGGTGTCCAAGGGAAAAGGTGCTAATATTTATAAATATAATTATATAATAAAATATGTTTCAACAACATCTTCATAAATGTAACAAAGAATTACTTACAAAAAAGTGTGCCGCGACGACCTCTGTGGCATGGCGGCGCGGCACGAGTTCGATACCCGCTTCAGGAGAGTCCCACAAACATAGTCTTTAACTTAAAACCTCCCGGCCGGGGAAAGAGGCGACCAAGACTTCTGGAACGAGAGCCACACCGCCACTTGCTTTCACCTTCGACACTGACTAGTGTGATGAATGACCCAGACCGAAATTCAGGTCTGTGTTACCGCCCTTACGAAGCGTAGCTTCACGTCGCTTAGCGTCGCTGCCTAGTGCCCCATTATATTTTCCATCCCAAAATAAAAAAAAATAAGAATAGTGTTTATGAAACAAGTCGTCCGCCCCACTCCCCTCGAGAGATCACACCCTCGCCCTTACAACGCGTCCGCAAGGTAATCGTCTCTGCAGACACTCCGCCAGGCAGAAGCCTGTCCCGGCTCAATAGCACTGTTTCACCGCAATCGGATTCACTAAGACGAGTAGCTTAGCTACTTACCTAACTACACTTTAGCACCTTGTCGCA
This sequence comes from Eupithecia pulchellata, assembly GCA_963931895.1. Classification (NCBI taxonomy): domain Eukaryota; kingdom Metazoa; phylum Arthropoda; class Insecta; order Lepidoptera; family Geometridae; genus Eupithecia; species Eupithecia pulchellata. Next base: position 61,436 of record CAWVOY010000002.1, on the reverse strand, counting down.
TTCAACTAAACTTACCAGACAAAATATGAGTGCGGAATCACGCAAGGCTGGAGGCCTGCCGTATTACGTTCCAGCGAAAGGGTGCCTTCGAATCGGACGATAGACGAATAAAATAATGGATAAAGGCTGCCCGTATTTAGTCATCTACTTCTAGTGTTGTACTGTTACTTCTCCGAAGGTAAGTACCATTGTAGTAAAGTATTTTCGTTTGGTTTAGTAACCCCTAACAAAAAATATGTAGGTACCCACTGGCCTAACGAGGATGATAACGGGATCAATTCTGCTAACCAATCATCTCACTGATGATAAAGCTCTCCTAGCCAAATCTCGGCCACCACAGTTACCAGACTCAATGAATGGGGCCCAGGGCCAGCGCAGGGCAGAAAGCGGCAATGCACTACCACATTGTATAAAACAACAGCCATAACAGTAGGAGGCAAACCGGGACCCAGAATACCGAAAATACCTGGATCAGACCGAATTAAAAATACCAAAACTACCGACATCTCGGTTGTCATTAAAAAGTAATATCGAAAAACCGTCTTTTGAAATGAGGTCCGGTATTGCGACCCCTAGATAGTAGGTAGGGATATACTCACTTTATTGAACAAACCCCTAATCATCATCATCATCGTCAGCCTATATAAGTCCACTGCTGGACATAGGCCTCCCCTAATGAGCGCCATAGATGGTTATTATTTGGGGGTTATTGTCCATAATCCCCACGTTCCGGGCTAAAAAATTTTAATTAAATTTATATTAAATTTTAATTTTAACTCCTAATTAATGATTAAAAAAAAGAAAGACTCACTTTATCATATCATATCCTATGTGAGGATTCAGTGCGGTGACCAGCATACGAGATTCCTTCGTGATCTTCTCAATGACCTTCTCATTCGCCTTGACACCGGAGGCGCAGTGCTTGCTAAAAGTTATGCAACCGTCTCCTGTAAATAAACCAATAGATACCGACTTGCACCCTCATTCAATAAGCGAGCCTTAGTATGATAGAGTACGTATACGTCCATACATTGTTAAACAATAACACTACGTTTAACCAACCAGCATAGGTGCAACCAGCAACGAAAACGAATTAATGCCACACTTGCTATTTTGCTTTTTGTGTTATGATGATGATAACAAGCATTGCTTAGCTAAGGGCTAGATGATGCTATGTAAAATGTAACAGCATTTGCTCATCGAAATGCAATAATGAAGCATGAAATAAAGTATATCTGTATATATTTTCAGTCAAGCAGAGGCGGTGCGTAGGTAGGTGTTTATGTTATATGCGTAGTTGGTTTCGTTCAAGCTCTATTATTATCACTCAGAAAGCTAAGCCCACCTACTGTGATTAGAGTGATAGCGGGCGACTTCGCAGCTTTAATAGCAAAACTAAAACATGAAGTTTCTTCAATAAAAAGGGTTTTATTAACGTAGTCTTTCCAATATTTAATTACGCATCCCACTCGCCATTTTCTAGTCCTTGATTAGCTGATAAATTATTAACAATGATAATAGACAGTGAGATCGAAAGGACAGGCTTGTGAGGTCGAAACAAAACTGCCAGCGCACGCAGTGAGTACTTTGGGTACCTATCGTAATTTAAATTGACTAGATTTAAAGTTTCTCCCCTCTCATGCAAACCCCGTTAATTTAAAACAGTGCAGTCCCGTCATCTTCTTCCGATAATTTTCTTTGGTTAGTTTGATGAAAAACCGAAGCGGTTTCTTCTTATTAAAAAACTGTAGTTAGTTTAGTAAGTGCGGTGAGCTATTGAAGTTTACCAACGGACGGACGAACGAACGAACACAGAAAAGCACTTACGAATGGAAACTGATACCTACTCTGTGCTAATTTAAATTGTGAATTCGCTATTGGAATAAATACAGAATTTTATCCATCAATGCATGTGTGTTATTCGATTAGCTCGCCAATCGCTTGGGTCTTTCTTTACCCAAGAATGAACCTTAGGGAGTCAGCTAAGAGTTTTATTCCCACTTGATGAGGAACTATTTCTAAACTAAGTCAACTAAATATTTCAGCAACTAGTCGTCGGTTTTAGTTTAGTAATAAACAGAAAATAAATAGCAGCAGCCCAACCCATGCCATCGCATCGGTCTGACGACTTGCTATCAACCTGATAACGTGTCGGCTCAAAAGCTCAGTGTATCGCTCGTAAAATAATATTTAATGGAGCTATTATCCATGCAGGTAACATAATACGCTATGCCTACCCAATAGTAGGTATCTGCAACCACAAAAAAATTTTTGAAATGAGGTCCGGTATTGCGACCCCTAGATAGTAGGTAGGGATATACTCACTTTATTGAACAAACCCCTAATCATCATCATCATCGTCAGCCTATATAAGTCCACTGCTGGACATAGGCCTCCCCTAATGAGCGCCATAGATGGTTATTATTTGGGGGTTATTGTCCATAATCCCCACGTTCCGGGCTAAAAAATTTTAATTAAATTTATATTAAATTTTAATTTTAACTCCTAATTAATGATTAAAAAAAAGAAAGACTCACTTTATCATATCATATCCTATGTGAGGATTCAGTGCGGTGACCAGCATACGAGATTCCTTCGTGATCTTCTCAATGACCTTCTCATTCGCCTTGACACCGGAGGCGCAGTGCTTGCTAAAAGTTATGCAACCGTCTCCTGTAAATAAACCAATAGATACCGACTTGCACCCTCATTCAATAAGCGAGCCTTAGTATGATAGAGTACGTATACGTCCATACATTGTTAAACAATAACACTACGTTTAACCAACCAGCATAGGTGCAACCAGCAACGAAAACGAATTAATGCCACACTTGCTATTTTGCTTTTTGTGTTATGATGATGATAACAAGCATTGCTTAGCTAAGGGCTAGATGATGCTATGTAAAATGTAACAGCATTTGCTCATCGAAATGCAATAATGAAGCATGAAATAAAGTATATCTGTATATATTTTCAGTCAAGCAGAGGCGGTGCGTAGGTAGGTGTTTATGTTATATGCGTAGTTGGTTTCGTTCAAGCTCTATTATTATCACTCAGAAAGCTAAGCCCACCTACTGTGATTAGAGTGATAGCGGGCGACTTCGCAGCTTTAATAGCAAAACTAAAACATGAAGTTTCTTCAATAAAAAGGGTTTTATTAACGTAGTCTTTCCAATATTTAATTACGCATCCCACTCGCCATTTTCTAGTCCTTGATTAGCTGATAAATTATTAACAATGATAATAGACAGTGAGATCGAAAGGACAGGCTTGTGAGGTCGAAACAAAACTGCCAGCGCACGCAGTGAGTACTTTGGGTACCTATCGTAATTTAAATTGACTAGATTTAAAGTTTCTCCCCTCTCATGCAAACCCCGTTAATTTAAAACAGTGCAGTCCCGTCATCTTCTTCCGATAATTTTCTTTGGTTAGTTTGATGAAAAACCGAAGCGGTTTCTTCTTATTAAAAAACTGTAGTTAGTTTAGTAAGTGCGGTGAGCTATTGAAGTTTACCAACGGACGGACGAACGAACGAACACAGAAAAGCACTTACGAATGGAAACTGATACCTACTCTGTGCTAATTTAAATTGTGAATTCGCTATTGGAATAAATACAGAATTTTATCCATCAATGCATGTGTGTTATTCGATTAGCTCGCCAATCGCTTGGGTCTTTCTTTACCCAAGAATGAACCTTAGGGAGTCAGCTAAGAGTTTTATTCCCACTTGATGAGGAACTATTTCTAAACTAAGTCAACTAAATATTTCAGCAACTAGTCGTCGGTTTTAGTTTAGTAATAAACAGAAAATAAATAGCAGCAGCCCAACCCATGCCATCGCATCGGTCTGACGACTTGCTATCAACCTGATAACGTGTCGGCTCAAAAGCTCAGTGTATCGCTCGTAAAATAATATTTAATGGAGCTATTATCCATGCAGGTAACATAATACGCTATGCCTACCCAATAGTAGGTATCTGCAACCACAAAGGCCTCGCCAAATCTGCATGTAGGGATGCACAATTTTACCGGATGTATATATAAATAAATAACCTGAAATAAAAAATTGGACTTAAAGCCGCTTAATTTGAATTATCATTCCATCAGTCGTAAGACCGGGGCGGGTGCGGCACCCACACGCACACACGGTTGTTGGCACAGCACCCACACGCACACACGGTTGTTGTAAGACTAGCCTCACTCTGCTGATCAAAGAGTTCCGAGTTACTTTTATCTTTCTTCTCACACAATATAACTTTAGAAGAGTATCATATAAGATTTATTTTTACATTTGCTGAAAAATTACAATCCATATTTAGTTATCTAATGCGTTATAATTATGTATATGGCACATTTACTACCTACATTCTAATTTTAACTAAGGCTTACTTATAGTATTTTATGATAGAATTAAGAATTAGAGATCCAGGTTGTAGTTGGTCGCCACCGTCCGTCGGCGTCGTGAGTGCTATACAAATATACTTTTAATGAATTGCTTCGGCTAATTGAACAAACGATCGAGCAAACCAGCCTCACAATCAAAGTTAAAAATAACAAAAATACAAAAATGAAATATTTATGTTCATCCGTTCGACAAATAGAATATACATTATCTCGAGTATTCATTATTTTCGGTATTGGGGGAGCGAAACTATAACTACAGTCCGAGTGTCCGCGTATTGATTTAAATAGTTGATTTAAAATAACTTAATTCATAGCAAAGGGTATTTTCGGGGCAGCGGATGTTTGCAAGCAAGGACACATCACATTCATTCTAAGCTTTGTAGGAGTTAATCACTAAAGTGTTGCACGGCGCGGCGTTTGTAGGCGTTTTGGAGCACCCGAACGCGCGCTTCTTCTTTTATCGTCCCCTGGCGGCAAGCGCGTGTGCAATCGAAGATTTGATTTTTTCTTAATAACTAGGTGTGTTTTGTTGACATGTTTGTTTAAGCACACATCGTTCTTGCTTACAAAAACATTCTTCGTCTCTATCCGAGCTTAGAATTAAATGGGGCTAAGGGACGGGCTAAGTTCGCTCCCTTGATACAATATCAAACAGGTACCTGGCTGTCTAGAGGCAAACTCTCCGTATATTGCAATTCGGTTTCGAGTCGTCTGAAATCCTGCCAGTACATAGGTAGGTCCTGTAGGTGTGTGGCTAATATATATATAAGAACTCTCATTCAGGAGAGGTGTGCATCAGTTCGGGAAAATCGGAATTTCCTAGTCACAGTAGGTACCTATACCTACCTACATCGGAATACCAGCCTAAGCCTTTTCAATAAAACTGCGCTCTCACTTTGGAATATACTCGTTAATAACATATTATGTTACAACATCGTTTAATAATAAATACCGCACCTCGACTTAGTTATTTTCTTTGCTTATTTTGCTGAACTGAGTTGAACAAGAAGTACTACTCAGTAATGTAGGTACCTATATTTTTAAATATACATTCTATATAGGATTTATGATATCCAAATCTGTTCAGTAGTTATGGAAACTTTCCTATCAATTATGTTCTCACTATCACAAACTTTCGCATTTATATACAAGTTCAGTTCTGGTACAAAATATGACCACGATGACGATCAACACAAAGCATCGGGCGGAGGTCAGAAGAGAGTGTGTCAAGACTAAGTGTGCGCGCGCGCACTCATGGACACACACTTTCTCTAAGTTAGTAGCTGCCCCACCACTTGACGTGGAGTTCACAGTTTGCATATCCTCTTAACATTTCCTCGGGTTGCACAGTCATGCTGCAGCCATGCTCACATTACACACGCGACTTATACTTCAACACCTTAGTCAGACAAGCCTAGCCTACCACTAGGTACACTAGACTCAGATCACTTCGCTTCCTACTTCGTTTTAAAGTTTTTAAACAAGACACCAGACACGCAGGCGCAGGTAAATAGTTCAAATATTTTTCACACATCATCGGACTGATTAAGAGATTAGATAGACTTCAGATTTCTATAACTTTATTTCTTTAGGCTTACAAAATAAGCACTTAGACAAGTCAAATTCCATTCAGTTCATTATTAATTAATTGTTATAAAATAATAAATAAGGTGTTAAAAGATTTTCTCTTCAATTAAACTTTTGTCCACTTGTGGAAGAAGTGTTATAAAACCACTAGTAGATTCATATTTCACGTATGTTATTTATACATATACATGTTTGACTAAATCTAATGAAAAATGTCATCTAAATCTAAGATTTATATGATTAAGATATTATGTCAATAATTATTTAAATAGGTATAATATCTAAAGCTTAGCACAAAATTCAATTTCTTAAATGCTATTGTTGGTGTGGAATGGAGCGACGTCTGGCCAAGCATTAGCATCATTAATGTAATCATTAATCGAGTAAAAGGCTTTCTTGACAAGATTTTCTTTTATGTATTGTTAAAATTTACGAATAGGGAGCTCAGTTGCTGCAGGTGGAAGCTAATTATAGAAGCAAACGCAATTGCCCATAAATGATTTCCCTACCTTGTGTAATCTGTATGATGAGATGTGTAAATTGTTATTGTTTTTTGTATTTCTTGTGTGAACATCACAATTTTTCAAAAGCTATCTCTGCTTTATGTTTGTAGTTACTTACATTAGATTTAAGTAAATGTATTGCGATAAATTGTCAAAATATTGAATTATTTTAAAAAATATCTCAAATAATGATTAAATAATCAACTAAGTTTACACATTGCACACGTTCACACTTTTCTCTCTCCACATGAATGCGGCAGGGAACCGTCGCGCAGCGAGTTTGAGGCATAACGTATGTGGTTGTGGTTGAAATGTCTTAGCCGGGAAACTTTTTGAGTTTTCACCCTTCTAAAAATATTTGTAGAAGTATAATACATACCGTATTTGAATTTACTAAATAAAATTTACTTTGGTTTGTCTCAAAACTCCACTCTAACTCACTACATAGATATTTCAGGGTTTTCTGGTCGTTTTTTATGTATAAAAAAAATATCTATCATAAATATATAATAATATTGTATTATGTATATAAGTCATGTAGTACATAACACAAGCTCTGCTTAGCTTGGGGCTAGATGATGCTGTGTGGATTGTCCGGCATTATTTATTTATTTATTTATAATAATCTTAATTTTATAGAGTACTAGCGGCCCGCCCCGGCTTCGCACGGGTATTAAACAAAAATTTCAGAAATTATACACAATAACACGATGGGTTTCACAGTTTTCATACGGATCCCTTACTTTTTCTAACAGCATTGGGATTTTTGACATTGACACGACACTCCATAACTGACACTGGCCGTAGAGAAAAAGCAAGCACAGTGCGCTATATATTCAACCTTTTTTTCTATTCTGACGCGCCATAATAGTAAAAGACGTTGAATATACAGCGCACGGTTCAATTATTGAATTTTTCATGCGGATCCCTAACTTTTTTGAAAATATTATGTAGCCTATGTTCATCACGGAAAATTTAGGATTCTAATGGTGAAAGAATTTTTCAAATCAGTCCAGTAGTTTCGGAGCCTATTCAATTCAAACAAACAAACAAACAAACAAACAAACATACAAACAAACAATCAAATCTTTCCTCTTTATAATATTAGTATAGATATCCTATTCTGTAATGTTTTTATAGTAAATTTAACATGACCAAGTGTTGCCTACTATGGATTAATGAAGCTGAACTGAACTAGCATCATCTCCAATACTTAGATCTACACACTTCTGTCGTTTGATGCTAACTACTATTTATATTTGACTCACGACGACGTGGGTCTTTGGGATTAGTTGGGATGCTCAAATATAAATATTCTATAACATCAACTAACTAAAAAAAAACAGACATTTGTAACAATAATAAGAAAGGGCGTGGGCTCCGCGCTCTGCGGCTGTGACTGTGTTGACCCTAAGTCGTGGCTCCCCTGCGTCGAATGTGTTAATATTTTAAGTGACCTAGGTCGATAACGTGCTCAAAAATGTGTAGCAAATACGTAGCTACTGGCACACTATGCCCCACTTAGAGCCGCGCCGCTCTAAAACCCATTAAATTTGAAGAAAATAGTCTCGCAGCACAAAAATTCTTGGAAAATTGATAATGTTGAAAACGGACAAGTGAGTCGACTTGCGCAAGAAAGGTTCCATAACATCGTACAAATTTTTATAGTGAATCTATTTTCGCGAAAAGTAAAGAAAAAAATATGTTCTTCATAGACAAATATGTCTATGAAGAACATATTTTTCTTGCTCCCCTGAGCGAGCGTCCTTCCTCAAGTGCCCAGACCGGCCTCGCGGTCAATTAATACAATTTTATTAATGCATTCAACTTCGCTCTCCGAAGTTCAACTTGGTATGTCCTTTTGAAGGATGGCAAGATTCCATACATCTGCAGACCCAACTTTTTTGGCGCCGTACATTACCCAGGCCTTTTAAAATAAATAATAAGTACATCAAGGATTCCGAAATCAATATCAAAAACCTTTTACAAGTTGGCGGAGTCGCTAGAGGAGCTGAACCGGATGCTGGACAGTCTAGCTTCAGCCTCCCGATGTATCGGTCTTGGCATGAATTTGGATAAAACCAAAATCATGATCAATGGCCACATTGATCCAAGACCGGTGATCGTACATGGCCACCTTCTCGAAATTGTTTCTGAGTACACTTACCTCGGGCAGATTTTGCAGTTGGGTAAAAACAATTTCGAGAAGGAAGCCAAGAAGAGGATCCAGCTAGGCTGGGCAGCGTTTGGAAAACTACGTCGAGTCTTCTCGTCATCCATACCGCAATGTTTAAAAACGAAAGTTTTTAATCAGTGCGTCCTACCAGTCATGACCTACGGAGCTGAGACGTGGACACTCACGATAGGGTTGGTCCACCAATTCAATGTCGCTCAGCGAGCTATGGAAAGAGCTATGCTCGAAGTTTCTCTGAAGGATAGGATTTGTAACGAATACATCCGACAGAGAACTAAAGTCATCGACATAGCTCAGAGAATTAGCAAACTGAAGTGGCAGTGGGCCGGTCATATATCGCGAAGAACCGATAACCGCTGGGGTAAACGTGTTCTTGAGTGGAGACCGCGACTTGGCAATCGTAGTGTAGGACGCCCTCCAGCCAGGTGGGATGACGATCTGCGAAAGACTGCTGGCAGATGCTGGATGCGACAAGCCGAAGACAGGGCGCTATGGCGCTCATTAGGGGAGGCCTATGTCCAGCAGTGGACTAATATGGGCTGATGATGATTTACAAGTTGGGAGAAAAAAGTTATTTTAGATTATTTTAGACTGCCACAGGGGGCGAGGATAGAAATCGTACTATGGCGATGTATCCCTCTTATTGCCAACCATTGCAACTTAATCTTATTTTCTTCAAGTTGGCATTAATTTTATTGTCAAAACTGTCAATAGCGTCTGAGAATGGCGGTTATATTAGAATGTAGTGGTTGGGTTTTTCCAAGGAACTTATACCCAGGTTTTTCATACTTTAAAGTTATCAAGAAGCTTATATACAGTATAAGCTTCTTGGTTATTATATTCTCTTTGGACAGCCAACCAAACCAGTCGTGAGCAAATCAATCGAGAGAGATTGTCATTCTATCAATCATTTACGTTCCTTGATTTATTTTAACATTGACAGTCATAAAAGTCGGCATTGGTGGAATTGTGTCAAAACAGATGCAGAGCCACTTAAAGGAAGTTGATTACCTTTCGTTTCTTCTATAATTAATGTAAATGATGGTTAGAAAAATCTATAAAAAAATAATAAATCCGGCAGTAGTAATAACATGTCTACACGGCCCTTATTTATTTTTATTCGGGCTGGGTCGAGTATCGCCATTCTTCTTATTTAATTTTATTATTTTTATAATAACGGCAAAAGAAATGCACTTAGTGCAAATTTCAACTATCTAAAGTACCTATACGGAACCCTTGGCGGGCGTGTTCACTCTCACTAGACTAATGTTGTGTTCAATCTAATGAATACTCCACTTTACCGGCGCGCTCACGATTTTTTTTCAGTTCCAAAGTGTTTGTGTCTGCCTCCCAGTTCAGAACGAACGCCCTACGCTACTACGTAACTACGTAACGCAGAGTGCACCCACTTCCAAGTCTTGAACGGAAACAATTATGCCGCGCAAGAATTTCAACAGTATCAAACTTTAACGTAGATCAATTTACATGTGAATTCGCACTTTCTACAGCTCGAAGATGTTACTATGGCAGATAATGGTGAAATTATCTGAGACAGGTGACCGTAGCAGATGATTTTATAAAAAGCAAAATGTCATGCTATATTTCCTCATACAAAAGTAGCACCAAAATTGTTTGTAATTTGAGCATTTTTCATCATTCTATGCTATTATTATGTATTAAAATAGTATTTATCTAGGTTTCTGACTTTCTTCAACATAATTTTATGGAATGAATTAAATCTAATTGCAATTTTACATTAAAAATAATGTTTTCTTAGTATTTGTGTGGATAAGTATTTTGAAAAAAGCTTGTGATACATAATATAGTACCTATATTAAGTAATTTATCTAAGAAGACTTTCTAGCCTCATATCTATTCTCATATTCTAGTCTACAAATGCCATACAAAAGGCCGGTCTGTGCAAATAACTGCACTTTTCAGCTCAGCTTTTCACGTGCAGCGTAATTTATTTAGTAGTGCGTTAGCACTTTAATGTTATTCAGTTGTAGTGCAAATATGTTATTATTTATCCCTATCTCTCTTCTTTTCTAGGTAGGAACATAATCTACTGTAACCAACTTGTCCAATGATACCAGTGTCGTAGAATATTTTTCACCGTCATTTGGTTTTGTCTCTACTCTACTCTACTCTACTCTCTCGTAATTTACAAAAGTATCAAGAATAGTTTTCGAGTTCCAATCTAAGTAAGTACAATAAATTTTTGGTGTCGTATGCCTGAATGTACCTAGGCCGCAACGCAAAACAACCTATAGGCAACTCAATATGATTTGCTGTGATGCCCATTGTTCGCAAGCTATGTTATAAACTTTAATCGCCCCTAGCCGCGACGAACAAAAGCTTTATAATAGTCTCTGCTATCCGATGGGCAGCAGGGAAATAGGGAACAACACTCACTACCACAACGGATGTAGAGATGTGGTATTGTGTGCCTGGTGTCGCACACACACCGGGCTATACCTCATGGCCGGCCCGACACCTCCGTCAGTACTAGACACCGACACGCTCCGACCCGACGACGCGACGGCTTTTAAGTTCAGGTATTGGTTACCTACTGATCCTGACCACGCTAATCGCACGCCTATAACGTTGCGTGTGAAAACAACACATCTCTAATCTGAGAAAAACCTACAACTGGCAGGCCCGGATTAGCCCCTAGGCCCACAAGGCCCGGGCCTAGGGGCCCGGCAAGCCTAGGGGCCCTCATGGCGGAACATTCATACCCCTAAAGTCAGGCTTACGCGAAAAATTACCATTTATTTTTCCAAATAATAAAAGGTAGGCAAGAAACGACGTAGGTACTATGTGTTCAGTTTGGCGCTCCGTGCCATGCGATTCCTATTGTGTATCTACATACATTCTATTGTATGTAAGCACGTCGCACTTAAATATTTCATTCAATTATTCTCTCTTGAAATCTCAAACTTTTTTTCGTCAAAATTCGTCTCAATATTTTATTTAAATGCGCTGGGTGCACGCATCGCATTCATTTACGGCCGATTCCAGCTAGGCAGGCAGATCACGACATTACTTTTAATTTTGTAGATCTACACCTAGTTTCTTGTTTTTCCATAATTGAATTGCTCCCTCCGTTTACTGTTATGTCTTTATTTATAACATACTTTTCTAAACTATTTGGTAACGACCGAAAATGTCACAAAAAATTTCGCGTTAATTCTCAATTATTCTGAGCTTTTTAACAACCTTGCGAAAATGTCACAATTTCTCAACCATTTTCAGCGGCCGCAAACACAACAAAATATCGGCGCTCATTCCGCTCACTGTTTTAATTTTTATTACCTATACTACCACGAGACGAGAAGTAATTAAAAAAAACATGTTTTGTCTTTTAACCTTGCTTACTTCACCAAACTCCAAAATTACCACCGCAAAGGCTCTAAAAGTTTCAGGGTTCGCTTATCATAATCTTTTGTCACTCTTGATTCTAGTTTACAGAACATCCGAAAAGTCGCTAAAAAAAAATTGCGACTCGCTTCGCTCGCCGTTCATTCTGTAGGCTTTTGGTCATTTTTATCAGCCTGCCGAAAATAAATCAAAAATTTGGCGGTTCGCTTCGCTCGCCATTAAATACCAAGTGCCTAGGGGTCCTGGATCCCTTAATCCGGGCCTGACAACTGGGCACATTTACACGCGACCACGACATCATTACGTCGTCGTCGGTCGGTCGGGTCGGGCCAGTGCTCAGCGCGTGTAGTTACTATTCCACAGAATTATGCGTCCGCTG
>CAWVOY010000002.1:25792-48785 GCA_963931895.1 Eupithecia pulchellata | reverse complement strand
TGAGTGGATATTATAATTATGTGACAATGAAAACCTATCTAAATCATACGCAATATAAATGTTATGTAGATTTAAATTAAATGTATCATTCCAACTGAAAAAGGCCGAGTATCATGCATAGGGACTTGTTTATACAGCGCGATTTTCACGATTCCCGCGTTTTTTTTTTTCGCGTTTCGCGTAAGGTCGCGACGGATATCTATACCTATGTAGGTAATAATATTATAAAGAGGAAAGATTTAATTGTTTGTTTGAATTGAATAGGCTCCGAAACTACTGGATCGATTTGAAAAATTCTTTCACCATTACAATTCTAAATTTTCCGGGCTGAACATAGCCAATACAATATTTTCAAAAAAGTTAGGGTTCCGCATGAAAAATTATTTTTTTATTCAATGCGTGCGAAGCCGGGACGGACCACTAGTTGTTTATAAACCGCTACACCAGACGTGCTTAAATCTGATTTCTTTTGAGTAGTTTTGTTAAGGGTAGACTTAGTAGTATTGGTAATTAATGGTAAGCCCTAATGGCTCACCCTTGAATACTACTACGTAGACAAATATATATAACTAGCGGCCCGCCCCGGCTTCGCACGGGTATTAAACAAAAATTTCAGAAATTATACACACTAAAACGATGGGTTTCACAGTTTTCATACGGATCTTTACTTTTTTTAACAGCATTGGGGTTTTTGACATTGACTCGACATTCCAAAACTGACACTGGCCGTAGAGAAAAAGCAAGCACCGTGCGCTATACAACCTCTTTTTCTATTCTGACGCGCCATAATAGAAAAATAGGTTGAATATACAGCCCACGGTTCAATTATTGAATTTTTCATGCGGATCCCTAACTTTTTTGAAAATATTATATAGCCTATGTTCATCACGGAAAATTAAGGATTCTAATGGTGAAAGAATTTTTTAACTCGGTCCAGTAGTTTCGGAGCCTATTCAATTCAAACAAACAAACAAACAAACAAACAAACAAACAAACAAACATACAAACAAACAAACAATCAAATCTTTCCTCTTTATAATATTAGTATAGATATAGATATACTTGCCAGCCAACCGCTCTATTCCTTTGGAAATAAACTCATGTACTGAAGCCCTCTCACCTAAAGGTACGACCTCCGAGAAATGAATAGATACTACACTCTGAAAGTGATTGGATTGGATGTCGCCAAGTTCCTAAAGCTATCTGTAAACAATATTCTAGAGTAAGGTGATCCTTATTCGAACCTCCGCCTCCGCTCCCCCGCCGCGACCATTCTCCTGTTCAGTAATGTAACGTTCAGATTCGAGCATTACACCACTCACCAACCTGACATATAAAAAAACGCTGTGAATTTGAATACTTTATTATAATATAATTGACGGTGGTTTTGAGGAGAAGCGCGGCCGGAAGGAACGACCAGTCCTGTTCCGGAGGAGAGCGTGTGAGTCAGTCTGACCTAAGCAAAAGCTTCTCTTCGCAGCGGAAGCACGCGGTAGCTAGTGGTGATGTTTGGAGCTATCAATGTTCGGATATAGCGATTATGTGCCGTTTATTAATAATAATAATGAATTATCAAATCTTTCACCGAGAGAAATAGACATAGACGAGAGATACCTATAGGTAATCGATAGATTATTTAACCACCCAGCACAAGTACAACCTACTGTAGGTAGGTAGCTCTGTTACATGACATGATTGAGTAAGGTAGGTGAGGTACCTACCTGTGTTATGTATGATTATGATATGAGGGAGGTGTGACGTTCTGTCTGTTTGTTTGTTGCAGCTACGACCGCGATCAGCCCTTCACCTTCCAGATCGGCGTCGGACAGGTCATCAAGGGGTGGGACCAGGGACTGCTGGACATGTGCGTCGGTGAGTGCCTTCCTTATCTCGACGATCCGTCACCTTCCTTTCCTACGTACCTAGTAGAGTAGGGATTGATAATGACGTCATCTCTCATGCTGTCTGCGCAGTTCGACAGCAGGAGAGATGTCGTCATTCTAAATCCCATTCCTTATGTACGCAAGCTATATATTATGGCGTAGTATAAATTATAAATACTTAAGTTTATATCATTAGGAAACGTTTAAAAAATTCCAAAGAACCAGCCTAACGGCCACTCCACCTAGAGACTACTTAGGTACGTGTTGGTACAGTTCATTCCATCACGTTGCTTTGCGAGTTGTTGAGTTGAGTGTATCTGTGTTAGTACCCACCCAACCCACACAAATAACGCATCCTGCTCCTATTAATTAATAGCCTACTGTATTATCAATAACTGTATAGTGTGCTGATGGTTTCCCTAAAAATATCGCGATGGTTTCCCTAAAAATATCGACGCGCCATAATAGAAAAAGAGGTTGAATATACAGCGCACGGTTCAATTATTGAATTTTTCATGCCGATCCCTAACTTTTTTGAAAATATTATATAGCCTATGTTCATCACGGAAAATTTTGGATTCTAATGGTGAAAGAAGTAGTTTCGGAGCCTATTCAATTCAAACAAACAAACATACAAACAAACAATCAAATCTTTCCTCTTTATAATATTAGTATAGATATCATTGCCAGTTCGACCTACTTTGTGAATATGGCAACATTGCCGAATTCCGTAATGAAACCTACTTGGCTCCGGGCCCGGAACACAGATCTAAGCAGCCGGATTCCTCGCTAGTTTCAGCACCTGGTTTTGTTCGCGTCGCGTCGTCGGCTCGTAAGCACAAGCTTTGTAAATTTTATAGAGAGATGGCGATTTTAACTCATTAATAAGCTGGTAGTACCTACCGCTTTACATTCACTAGCCTACCCTTTATAATATGCAGTAGGGCCTCTTATACAATAAATCCTGCAGGTAAATTATGTACTACCTACCATATGGAAAAGGCTTGTTTTGTGAATACTCTACATTTCACACTTTCTGCGCGAATAGAAACAAAATCTAGGTAGGCAAACAAAATGGTACCAAGATACATAGATAGCAATGTTTTTCAACAAACAAAATTAACAATCATTATTATGCAACCAAATTCGAAGTAGTTTTTTCAATTGAAATGATTGAGTTAACTGCTGCGAATGGAAGATTTTTAATAAAATACATAGAAAATTACCCATAAAACTCAACAACGACAAAATTATGCAGAACGTGAAAAAGTTGTTTATGGCGGGAATCTAACCTGCAACCTCCTGCGAAATTATATCTTTGTTGAATAGGATTAACTAAAGAACGTAGGTACATATACCTAATATGCGTAGGTATATGTTATCATCACCTATTTACTTAATATGTATGTGAACTCCAGGCAGAACACAATCACAACGTACCACAACACAACCAGAAACTATCACTAATGTAGCTTCTAATTATATATACATACCTATTAATTTAATAAATTAGTAGTTACATAGTAGGTATGGATCATTATTTTGAGCTACCTGTAGATTGTTTAGTTGGCAGTCAGCTCAATTGTTTAAATTTTAAATCCTAGCCCTAATTTGGTTCTATTATTAAATTGTTATAATTTTTTGATAAATAAAATACATATAATATATTAAGTAGGTAGGTAGGTAGTTTATAATGAAAGTAGATACAATGTGAGAATGTCTCCTTCCAGGCGAGAAGCGCAAGCTGATCATCCCCTCGTCGCTGGGGTACGGGGAGCGCGGGGCCGGCAACGTGATCCCCCCGCACGCGACGCTGCACTTCGAGGTCGAGCTGATCAACATCGGAGACTCGCCCCCGACCACCAACGTGTTCAAGGAGATCGACGCGGACGCGGACAAGATGCTGTCCCGCGAAGAAGTGAGTATCCAGTTAGCGTTCCAGGCGATGGACGCGGACTCGGACGGAGAGCTGTCCCGCGAGGAGGTGAGCCGCACTCGGGCCGGGGGGCGCATGCTGCCTGCGCATGCTGCCTGCGCATGCTGCCTGCGTGGACGCTTGCTTGCTGCTGGCTCTTATGATCTGTCTCTTTTGCAAGGAATCGAACCGATTCATTTATCTTTACTTTTACTACAGCAGATATGTTGCTGATGGATGAGGGAGAATCTAACGAAATGGCAATAGGTATATTATAATGAGCTTACCCGCGGTTCAGGGCAAAATCTAGGATTTTCACTGAAAAGTTCAAAACTTCTCCTAAATTGGATTACAGTAATTTTTTTGCCGCAACCTTGAGCCAGTGACCCACCACCTACACATATTGGGGCACTGGCTAAAAGTTTGGTAACACCAACTACTTCAAAACCCTCTTCACCCCCTTATAGAAGGAATTTCCGAAAAATCCTAAACTTCAGCTTTCTAACTTCTAACTTTGTGCTGGGCGGTGTTATTACTATATCGCTTGTTGCTATTATGTAAGATATTACTTAATAATTATCATTTCAAACAACTAGTTAAATAATAAATAAATAAATAATGCTGGACAATCCACACAGCATCATCTAGCCCCAAGCTAAGCAGAGCTTGTGTTATGGGTGCTAGATGACTGATATACATAATACAATAATATTACATACATTGATATTTTTTATTATACATAGAAAACGACCAGAACTCCCTGAACAAATATCTGCAGAGCGTACAAATATTTTTCCCGAGGCGGGAATCGAACCCGCAACCTCCTGCGTCGCAGGCGGACCTTCGCCCACCGCGCCACAGAGGTCGTCAAAAGTCGAGTTTACATGGACACGTATGTGGTGCGGTGGGCGTAGGTCCGCCGGTAGTGGGTTCGAATCGTTCGACAAATATTTGTACCATCCATCCGTGGATATTAGTTCTGTGGGGTGTTTTGGCCGTATAATAACAATTCTTATTGTATTAAGTATAAAAGTTAAAAAGTACCTACCTACCCATAACACAAGCTCTGCTTAGCTTGGGACTAGACGCTGTGTGGATTGTCCGGCATTCAATATTTATTTACTACCCGCTTGCGATGATACTTAGGGTTTATCGTCAAAACATCTATTCCTAATAAATTTGGTCTTATAACTTCGATCAAAAATCACCAAAAACATTAATAATATTTAGGTACCTATGCGCTTCTTTCTCTCACAAACTGAGATGGCCATGAGTTTCCCTTAGCTCTCAACGTTTTTGATTTGGCCATCCACTCCCACCTCACCAAGCTACAGGATAGCTTAGGTAGCTATCCTACTGTTAACTAATAGACAAAAACATATTGGTATCTAGTATGCCTGACGTGATTACGAGAAGCCTCCTAGTTTACAACATTATACAGTCCCAAGTCAACCCAACCAACAACTTTGTGTAAGATAGTCGACAGGTACCTACCTACCTACCTATAGACAGACACGTGCCTATCCATAACTTCGTAAATGAAATTCTCAGTAAAACTCGCATTCTAGAAGCTTCCGCAAGAACAACGAATAACTTTGATCGGCAGAGCGTATGTCCTGAATTGATTTCTGTACGAAAGGTATATGGAAAGGTATAAGGAGTATTTATAATTTTTTTTTATTAACTTTTGGTGGCTTTAGTATCGCTGCGGCCATAGATAGGCCTATTGTGATCGCCACGTTCGTTTCGCAGGTTCACCGCCGAAGATGCGGCGTTATAGTTCGCCACTTACCCTTGCAGCTGCTAAGAACTGTAGGATTTTCTTCGGGGTGATGTTACGTAGTTCATCTGGGTTGAGCAGGTGCTTGCCCAGAATGGTGCTACGTTTATGCATCAGTGCTCCACATTCTCCTAGCAGATGGAGAAGCGATTCCTCCGCCTTAGCCCCAGGGCTCTTGTCATGATGCGAAGGTTGTTTCTGTTTAGCGCTATATAGGATTTGGTTGGTGTACCATTTATCGAAGGCTTTTACCAGCAACTTAGAGTGATCCATGCCCGAGGAATTTTTCCAGAGTTGGGTCGACTCCTCGTAGCAGGCATTCAGTAGGGTTCTTTGAGCCAGACTCTTTGGTATGCCACAGAACGGCTCAGGGCCAAACGGAGTCCCCATGGCCCCGGACGCGTATTGCCATTGTGTATATCAGTACAGACACCCATAGTCTGTACTCGATCACTTTGTGCTCTTAAAAATAACAAATACTCTAAAGCAAACTACGTATGACTACAGACCAGTCTGTATAAGTATACGGTTTGCTTGCATATTTTTAAAGCAAACTACGTATGACTACAGACCATTCTGTATAAGTAAT
Source organism: Eupithecia pulchellata (assembly GCA_963931895.1). Taxonomy (NCBI): domain Eukaryota; kingdom Metazoa; phylum Arthropoda; class Insecta; order Lepidoptera; family Geometridae; genus Eupithecia; species Eupithecia pulchellata. Next base: position 42,618 of record CAWVOY010000002.1, on the reverse strand, counting down.
ACGGTTTGTTCGCATATGTCTAAAGGAAAATGTGACCGTGTTACATATTGTTTGTATTGTAGGGTCATAAGACTTTAATTATATGTTGCAGTGTACTACGTGACAATATTGAACATAACTATGTTGTACGTGTTTATATTCGTGCGACCCCCTCCATAGAAAAGGATACAAATTTTTTCTTCTTCTAAAGATTTTCCGATCTCTATGCTATTTAAGTATGTTTATCAACATAATTAAAAACTAGGTTTAAACGTTTTATTCTCTATATAAAACGTATAAGCATAGGTATTTATTATGAAAATAACATTCTTAAATATAATGGAAATGGGAAAATATTTAGAAGTAGAAAAATGTTTCCTTTTGTATCTAGGGCTCCACAAAATAATTCCCGCGTAATGAATGATGAAAAAAAAATGCAGTAGCTATGTAAATAAAACAATATTTAAGAAACATTAAAGTATTTATTTTTGAAAGGATAAATCAACATTTAAAACAAAACCTTATTTAATGTTTTTTTGCATTTGGCTGATTTTTATTAATATTTTCAGAGAGATTATGTTGTTTTTAGGGTTTTGCCATCGGTTGCAAAACCCTTATGAAATCGCTTTGGGTCTGTTTTGTGTTTTGAATCCTTAATATCTCAGAAACTACTGCAGCTATTGACTTGAAATTTGAAATAATAATACATTTTGTGCGCCCGCACATATTTATAGAAAAATAAATGAAAATAAATGAAAAATCAAAATGAAGATTTTCCATACAAATTTTGAAATCGAAATTTTAAATGGAACGTACAAAGTCGAAAGTGGTATCAAATGAAAGGTACTCGTTTGTAGATTTCAAAATAGTTTTTGAAATTTCGGTAGATTTCATACTTTTTAAAATATTTTGAAAATGGTCAAAAAAATGACCGTTCCCCCCCCCCTATCTCCGAAGATTGCAGAGCGGTCGACGTGATATGTGCCAAGTGTTTGTAGGTATTGATCTATATTTTATAGGAAAAATATAGAGAAGTCTGAAAAAATAATACTTTTTGAAATATGGTCAAAAAAGGGCGGGAAAAATTTCTAAAGGGGTGACTACCCCCCCGAGTTGGGTATCAAATGAAAGGTATTGATTTGTACATTCCAATGCAGTTTTTGAAATTTCGATAGATTTTATACTTTTTGATATATTTTGAAAAAGGTCGAAAAATTGACCGGTACCCCCCCTCTATCTCCGAAGATTGCAGAACAATCGATTTGATATGTACTAAGTTTTTGTAGGTATTGATCTATATTTTACAGGAAAAATATAGAGAAATCTGTAAAAATAATACTTTTTGAAATATGGTCAAAAAAGGGCGGGAAAAATTTCTAAAGGGGTGACTACCCCCCCGAGTTGGGTATCGAATGAAAGGTATCAGTTTGTACATTTTAATGCAGTTTTTAAAATTTCGATAGGTTTTATACTTTTCGAAATATTTTGAAAAAGGTCGAAAATTTGACCGTTCCCCCCCCTCTATCTCCGAAGATAGCAGAGTGATCTATATAAAATGTACTAAGCGTTTATAGATATAGGTCTATATTTTACAGGAAAAATATAGAGATGTCTGTAAAAACAATACTTTTCGAAATATGGTCAAAAAACGAATTTTCATACAATGGGGGCTATTTCATTGAGAGCAATATCAAATCAAAGGTATGGATTTCGACAATTCAAAACAGGTTTTAAAAATCATCTAAGTTTCATACTTAGTGAAATACGTAGAAAAAAGTCGAAAAAATAATTGTAGGTACCAACCCACTTACCTACCCACTAATCTCTGTAGTAACTGTAATAGTAGGGTTCCACAGCGCCACGAAACCGTTGTTCTCAAAATTTTAAAGTCCATACCCAATGTATTCCACTGCGCTCGAAGAATATTTAGATAATAAGGTTATTGAATTCATGAATTCCACCGTGCTCCAAAAAAATATGAGAAGAGTAATGTATCCTGGATAATCCACACAACATCATTTAGCGACAAGCTAAGCAAGCTTGTGTAATTCGTACTACTACGATATCTGTTATACTTAATAAAGTATATATAAGTATCACATTAGATGATTTATTTTTGTGTACGTAGAAAAGGACTAGAACACTCGAACAAATAATCTGCAGATCTTACAAATATTAGTCCCGAGGCGGGAATCAAACCGCAACCTCCTGCGTTGTAAGCCCACCGCGCTAACAGGTCGTCAATATACGTACCTACCTAAACGACAAAAGTTCAAAACCCTCGGCGCGCGAGTTACACTCGCACTTGTCGTACTTGTTTCTTTCTCACATCTCTTCCACTTTGTATGCGCCCTTTTTCTTTAGAGATCCCTCTGTCCGTTCTCCTCGAAACAGATGTTGGTTGAACGCCTATAGCATGCCATTGTACATACCACGGCAGACAAATTGTGGGTTATTACCATCTGATCATATGATCAGATTGTGGTTGCATCTGATCAAATAAAAAGTTCCCGATGGATCACTGATCAGATGCAACTACTTTTTTGAATTAAATTTTGTGCCAACGGATCATAATTATATTTTTGGCGTGTAATATTACTATGCAACTAACAACCTTTTTCTATACGACTTTTTTGTACTTATTAACTACCTATTTTTATAGTTCCTGTTGGGTTGATAAAAATAAAAAAAAACTGATTTTGATTAAAAAATCAGTCTTATAATTGCAAAAATACTTAAAACTTTAATTAAACAAAATCTACAATAAACAATTCTTAAAACAGATTAAATACACAGAACAATCTTAAATAAATAAAAATTATTTTGATCACAAAATAAGTCTTATATTTATAACACAAGTACTTAAAACAAAATCAACAGTAAAACACTAAACAATTTGTAAAAGATGATCAAAATAATTTTTATTTATTTAAGATTGTTCTGTGTATTTAATCTGTTTTAAGAATTGTTTATTGTAGATTTTGTTTAATTAAAGTTTTAAGTATTTTTGCAATTATAAGACTAATTTTTTAATCAAAATCAGTTTTTTTTTATTTTCTCAACCCAACAGGAACTATAAAAATAGGTAGTTAATAAGTACAAAAAAGTCGTATAGAAAAAGGTTGTTATTTGCATAGTAATATTACACGCCAAAAATATAATTATGATCCGTTGGCACAAAATTTAATTCAAAAAAGCAGTTGCATCTGATCAATGATCCATCGGGAACTTTTTATTTGATCAGATGCAACCACAATCTGATCATATGATCAGATGGGAATAACTCCAAATTGTCTGTACTCGTATGTGTTTTGCTCTCACGGATTAGAGCAAAATGTATTTTATTTCAGTCTGTCTCTGTACTGATATGCAGTATGCTCTCTAGCTACAAGAGCATATTGCGTGCGATTACAGAGCAACCCCTGTCTGTGCTAGTATACATTATGGCAATACGCGCCCCGGACCGTGCGAGCTCGTCGGCATTCTGATTTTTATTTTTTTTGCCGTTGATACCCGCGTGACCCGGTACCCATCTTAGGACAACTCGGTTCAATCCCAGAGCGTTCAGGCGTGACATAGTTCTCAACTAGCCTTGACGTGATGATTGACGAGTCCAGTGCTAGAAGAGCAGCCTGGCTATCAGAGTTGATATTATATTGTTTGGTTGGAGTATCGCTTTTGCAAATTTATGTCAGCGCATTCGAGAATGGCGAACACTTCTGCTTGGAAAATGGAGGCGTAAATTCCCAGGTGCGCTAATAGCGAATTTGGGTCGCTCTCCATAAATTCCACAGCCTACATCCAGTCCCATTTTGGAACCATCCGTGTACCAATTCAGGCACCCGTCCTTCCAGAGTAGCCAGTCCAGAGACCAGTCTTCTCTGGAAGGTAGTTCCACTGTTAAGTGCTTTTCAAACACATGGCGTGGTAGCATGACGTCCGTTGTCATGCTCAAGATAGGAGATTCAAAAAGAGAGATATACAAAGCTACGTATTTAGCTACATACCTATCAATCTCTCACGGTGTTCGCCATAATGCATGGATCTATATAAATACATTGTCATTATATTATAAATTTATTTGGAAGAGCTCGCTTCTAAGCGATAAGGCCGTCCATTGTACTTGTCTTATGTAATGTCTTTTGTTATTTTATTTCTGGTGTACAATAAAGCTTTAGCAGTATTGTATTGTCTACTGGTACCTAAAGAAAGCTGGTATTGTACCTACCTACTAAAAGCCATGCAGGTTCTACTAATTCTGCCTAAATAAATAAATAATATCAGAACCGGCCTGCTTGATGGACGATCGATTAAATGATATGCCGGACAGTCCACAACAATATAATAATATAATTTTATAAATTGACTATAATTGTAAGGCATGCTCTACCGCCATGGATTGGTATTTCTTCATAACAGTCTTAATACATACAATAGACATTTTTAATTTAATTTAGGATTTTTTTTAGATATAAAGTTATCAAACGTTCTCCTTGCTTCAGGTCAGCGAATATCTGAAGAAACAGATGGTCCCTTCAGACGGCGCCGAGCCGAGCGATGAGATCAAGCAGATGTTGGAGGGGCACGACAAACTGGTCGAGGAGATCTTCCAGCACGAAGACAAGGACAAGAACGGCTTCATCAGCCACGAAGAGTTCTCCGGCCCGAAGCACGACGAGCTCTAAGCCAATCCTAGTTTACCTTCTAACATTTCTATGCAATGGAGACGTTTCCACGACCTTCTTAATATACTCGTTGTTATTACTCAAGAGATGTCAGTGTTCAGCAATAGCTTCCTAACCTTTTTACCCTTCATTGTTTTCAATTAATCAATATCTCCTGAATATTCTCAATCCTTTTGACTTTGTGAGACATATTCAAATGATTCTCATACACATATGTACTGATGATTTCAATGACCGGTTTTGTAATAAAATACCTACACTAGGGATAGTTTAAGAGTCAGTTGATTTGTTGAGTCGTTTTGTACTTAGTTTATAATATTGTTGGCTTGGTTTGTTTGTAAGCAATACTTAATTAATTTTATACAGTTCGGCATAATACTTGTGAATAATTATTTACTAACATTTTAATTTTATTTTATTAATCTATAGATTTTTATTATTCTTGAGTTATATTGCGATTAAAATTTTAGTATTTACACAATACCTTATTATTTATTAAGGTTTAGGACATAAATGTTTAAATTCATTCCATTATGGTTCATTAAATATTTATAATCTAATACTTAAACAATTTTTATTTACTGACTCTCCCTTTGGAACCACCATAGTGCCTAGGTAGAGCTACCTACGAGAGAATCATAAGAAAGGCAACCCTGCAATAGACTTGCTGACGTCACGTCTATCAAAATTTATAAGCTAACACCTCCAGATATACTAATTGAAATGAATATACATGAATAATATTAAGTCTCCCTTAAAAAATTATTCGTTTAAACTAGTTTTTGTTCCCTACAAGATTTTTTGTTTTCTATACTAGTCGTAACATGGTCGTAACCTAGACCACCTAGATCTCTGGATAGTAATGTTTTTTGTTTTTCATCAGTGTTTATTGACATAGGTTTAGTATTGTGGGCATACGTTTAATTTTATGTACCTAATGTGATTATTGTTAGATGATTAGATTACATAGGTACCCTTTAGAAAATAAGTTATTATGACTTTTTGTTAAACGATTGTCATAAGATATTTTTGGATGTATTAAAATGTGTACATACCTGTACCCAGCAATCATTGGTCTGTCTGAGTGTTGAGTATCGAACTTACTGTTTATGCAGGCAATCACGAGCATCAGTTATCAACTCAACTTCAGCTGAAGTACACAGACCTAGGGTTAGTAGGTAGGTATGTATGTATCCGATTATAGAGGAGAGTCTTCGCAGGCTCCGCTAGACTCCTCAAGCCCTAGTACCTACCCATGTACCTTTGTAATAATAGCCCCGCGGTGTTAAATTACACTCTAATGAGTGTCATTGATTCCCCACATTTCACGGAACACAGCACTTTTAACATATCAAGAGTTGCATTAGTGCGTGTGAATCTTTGATAGGTAACTATATCTACCTCTATACTGGTAATAAATAAAATCGAAATCCATTCAGCCGTGGCTTATTCCCAGATGTAGGTACATGATTCTATTGTTTCGTATTCCGAGGTCCAAGAGAATTATTTCTATAATTTTATAAATAATATCCATAAAACTTTTTAAACTTTCACGATTTGTATATTAAAGAATATTTGGTGGCAATATTAAAGAATATTTATCGGGTATTTATCGCGTACCTTTTGTTTTTATTTTCCCCTACGTTTCCATCGCGTTGCAGCGATCGTTGTCACGGGGCGACTGACATAAACGTAGGTGAAAATAAAAACAAAAGGTACGCGATAAATATTCTTTAATAATATCCATATCCATACATGAGTTCCCATTAGGTCCATGAGATTTAACTAATGTACAGTCAGTGACAACAATACTCAAATAAAAGGTATTTCATTACTTAGTAAGTGCAGTCTTCACGACATTAGTGCGAAATAGACTACCTGCGACGACGTTACGTTTGCACGAGATTGACAGCTTGCAGGGATCCAGAATAGATAATATTTTTGAGCGAGGAGTACCTAACATACGCCACATTACTGCTGTGTAGGTACCTACATACAAATTTTCGCTTAAAAATTCGTGGTAAATTAGATACATACCTAGATCTACCATCTTCGTATTCCTTTCCCTAAAACAGTATCAAATAAAAAGCAGTTTTTTTCATCAAAGCAGTTTGTATTTATTTATTTTATGGTACCTATGTACCACAACTATTAACATGAAAAATTAATTGTTTGGCGAACTTTTTTCGGTAGTTAATTAGGAACTTAATAATCTTAAAGGAAACACAGAAGGTTGCAAGTATTTATCACAACAAAACACCACTTAGAACAATGTACCGCATGCGATATACATAACGACACACATTTTGTAGATATGTATGTAACTTAGTGTGAGTATGCCAGTAACCGACCGACGACGATTAAAGATCGTCACATTTTACAACACAGCCTATATATTAAACTCAGATACCTAGTTACTTTCACTAGCTAACATAAGTAAAATAAATATTATTACTAATTCATATGTTACGAAACAAAATTATAAAATATAATTTAATTTATGTGAAAAGTCTTAATACCATAAGAATAAAAATAACATATTACAAAAAGGATAGGACTTAATGGATGTTTTTACATTACCTGGGCCAATAATGAACAATTAAGGTTAAAATAGGTAGGTACAAAAGTGTAAACAAAAAATTATTACCTTACAATCAATGAACCTTATAAAAATGTAGAATTACAGCAAAGAATTAGCCTTAACCTTAACTATGTAAATATAATGTATATTTTACAATAATAAATAATGTATTAGGTATAAGAGTACTTATGTAGGTATAAATATTTTAAACAATAGTAATGTATAGCCTATTTGCAGATCACTTACATGTATGACAAAAGGGCTGCTTGTAAATTTCTTAAGATAATTAACTAACTATAATAATAATTGTTGATTTCCTTCAGTCTTACATTAAGGCACCTATAAGGCATAATCACAATCTTAGTGAGTGAGTGAGCTTTTTTAGAGAATCACATAAATGAAGATCGGACCGTGTGAGTTACATATAGAAAGGATTATCAATCAAGAATAACAGCTCTGGTTTTAGAAAAGCACAAAAATATGCTAAGTGGCATTAAAAGAGGAAACTGTTTTAAGTAAGTTAGAATAATGTAATAAAATGTATTCACTACTAATTTAGTTACAAAAAATTACTAAAATATGTTATTACAAAATTGCTGAAAATCCAGTAATATCAAGAAAGGCAATGAATGTATAATTTCTTATGCAGTATTTTTTACATTAAGATCATTTTACATAAAACTTGCCACAAAGGCAAGCAGAATTCAATCGAGAATTCTGCTTCAAATAGGCCACAGTGTAACTTAATTACTAATTAATATTTAGGTGTGATGGTGGTTAAGCATCAACTTTGTAAGTATCTATAAATAATAAGTATATAAAAGACAATATCATATGGGAAACTATGCAAAATAAAAAAATACAGGGCAGGGTATTAATAGGTGGTTTAAACGCTATTCCAAATCTATCACAATTAGGTATAATAATTTCACTGGCTCAGGTATAATTTTATGTCATTCAGATGTTTACAATTTGCTCTTGAATGCCTTGATATCAAAACAGATTTAGCATACATACATACATCAAGTAGGTATGTATTACAGACCTTTCAATGTTATCATATCTCATTTAGTACAAGGTCTTGTCTGCATGCCTTATGTAGTTTATATTTCAAACCATTTACTCCACAAATTATTTTATGGTCTTTCCATGAACTAGGGAATAGATAACATTAAGATAACTAAACCTATAGACTAGTTATTCACTGTTAGAACACATTCAAATAACTAGTTATACTTGAATTTACATTTTTATAATTTTTTGTGAGTATAATGAACATGACAAAATACAAGTCAATAGTAGGTATAGATATAAATAAACAGTTATTTCCTGTCTGCAAAATGGATATGGTATTGAAAGATCTGTATTTTGTATGAAGAATTCAAGCTTACAGCTAAGTTTTGTGAAATGCAAACTTTATAACTCAGAAACTGAAACTGGTTTTAAATATAAAGAGTTGCTACAAGAAGCTCTGTCCTTTAGTGAACAGTTAAATTTAGATTCCATGTTTTAGATAACATTTGAATGTGATGTCATGACAGAAACTGTCTTATCTGAGTTAAGCTCATGTTAGCTTAACTCAGATAAGACAAGTGAAAAGTAAAGTAAGAAAACTGTTTTAATTACTTTTAACACAGAAATCTGAACTCATAAATCTTAACAATAGCACAACATTATTATTTAAATTAAAACAAATACAAAACATTAAATAATTATGTAAAAATGTAGTCCTACACACTTTTAGAATAGGTAGTCTGCCCAAGGGTTCAGCCCTGATTGCTTATGGATTGCTAAAAGGTGTAAATTGAGCTGACTCATTATTTGCAACCATTCAAACACATCAAATTTAAATATGAGTAGTGGCTACATGCATTGGGCAATCTTTATTCAAGCCACCCTAAGATTCACATGATTAATAATCTTACTGGAATATGAAGTATACTATAGTTCACTTGCAAACTTTGATAGAGGTGTTTTTAATGACCCAAAAAGCTATTGAATATGGGGGCATGGAGATGTGATTACCATACCTTAAGTGGCGAGGTTGTAACTCGGGTAAAGGAGATTCATAGTAAAGAGGCCACCCATTCAGCAGTACAACTGTTGACTTCCTATTATTTGATGGGGCACTTATAATAAACTCATCAATAATCAAATGGTCTCCGTGTAGAGCTGTGCCATTCAATAAGAAACGGACCTTCCTCATCTCTAAGTTAATAGCATACATTGTGATCGCTGAGCTGTCATTTGTGTACTTTTTATTTGCACAGTGAGCATAGAATCTTTGCAATCGTGAGCACTTACACTTCACATTTAACACTTTGTTTCCAACCACTTTTTTATACAAAACACTTATCCACCAATCTGGTAATGGTTCTAAATTTGAATTGATCAAACTGTAGTATTTCCCCATGAAGCTTTGCCTGACTACAGTTGTAATGTTATGTTTAGATGCTAGGCCGAGCTTGTCAAGCCATAGAGGACTTCCTGCAAAGCTGTTGGAGAGCCCGGGTGCCCCACCACCATAGGCACTGCTTGTTTCAGTAAGCCACATGGGTATACTTTTATATTTTGCAGTGTGGCTTTTCATAGAGTCAATCTGCTCTTTTAATAAATCTAATGTATCAGGATCCCAAAAGCCTTCAAGAGTAGCAGTTCTACCGTTCAGATAGTACTGATGCCATGATCTGGCATTTATAAAGTGGGAGGCATTACCCAAGAACTCTTCCATGTACGTGAGGCACTCTGGTCGACTTGCTTGTGGGCGCGTTGTGTCAGGTCCAACAAGTAATGACTTCTTAAAATCGGTATGATTGAGAAGTTTTCTCAACTTTTCAAAATCATGTGCTAGCATTTTAGGAGTTATTGTTAGATTAAACACATGGTGAAATGAGTTAGGTTCATTACCAAGCTGCCAGTCTGCATCAAATTTCTTCTCTTTGGAGTATTCAAGGAGCTCTTTAGCATTATGCTCATTCCATCCATGTTCATCTCGGAGTAACACATTGAATGAAAATAGTAATCTCAGGTTGGTGGCATTGCAGAATTCATTTATCGAGCTCCATTTCTTTCCAGTCATTATGAAAAAAGGTAGAACTTTGTGTTTACATAACTTTTTGATGAAGGAGCACTGTCTAGAATGTGTTATTTTGGGACAAGGATGGTCACAGGAGATGGAGGTGTCGTTCCTGCTGAATATGAGCCGCTCCGACATGGTGCCGCCGAGCCGCAGCCGCGCCGGCGCCAGCGCCGCCGCCAGCTCTCTCAACCTGGGGCTCCTGAAGTCTATGTTGTCGTATTCTTCAATTTCGGAAGCATCTATGCCAATACTAAGGAAGTTGTCGGGTATATTAGCAAATACTTTCTGATGTTCGCTGATAGTAACGTAGCATCTCTCACCGGTTTGATATTTCACGAACACCACCAGCAGAGCTATGTTACAGCACAGAGTGATAGCGCAGGACGCTACCAGTCTTTTATTAGACAACATACTTAAAGAACACTTTCACAAGCATTCCACGATACCCCACAGAGTAGAAGTTATTTTAAACTTTTTAGAGCCTTTGGTTTGTGTTCTTTATATGAATAAGATTAATTTAGAAACGAGCCTCGTCCATACAAACTTTTACCCACAAACACCACACCACACCACATCCCACACACAACACAACTAACCGTGCGACGTGCGTGCAGTGCAGTTACGTTAAGTTAAAAGTTAGTAACATAGCCACAAACTATTTATGGATACAACGTAGCGTAACCAAACCAACACAACTCAACTCCATCCATCCAAGTGATTATAATATTATGCTCTGTGACAGTGTTGCCAACACAGTGTCAGGTTTTGGGGCTAAATGGAGTTCTAAAAAGGGCCAGATGGGGGCTAGATTTGACCAAAAGAATTAAAATAGGTAAAGTTAGTTTTTTTTATTGATATCTAATAAAATTAGTAAATTTTTAACAATTGTTTACTTAAAAATAACAAAAAAAAAACAAACTTTTTAATTAAAAATACACCTTAAAACTCTATCTCCTCATCGGAGGAGGATTCTTCGCCGTACAATAATTCACATGTACTTTGCGATGTTGATGGTAGGAGAGATTGATTATTAGTTCCAGCAGCAGGGGCCTTTTTAAGAATAAACTTATATTTTTCTTTAGATCCAATCTTTTTTAAGAACTCTATGGGATATCGTAATGTGTAGCAAGTGGGACCGAATTTTATAAGACCAAATCGTATTTGTAATATAGAATTTAGAACACCCTTTCAACATCTGCGTTTGAGTGTGGCAATGCGAGCATAATAAATGCCATAATAGATGCGTTTAGTTAATGTTATGTTTAAAATTCTTTTTCATTGTATCGCATTTTTTAGTATTTATACTGTGTGCCAGAATAAAGTTTACTTACACGGTTTCGGGCTAGAAATAGGGCTAGGGGCTAAATCATCATTTTAAGGGCTGAATAAGCCAAAAAAGGGCTAGATCTAGCCCCGAAAGGGCTAAGTTGGCATCACTGCTCTGTGAGTGGGTGGATGGATAGGATCAGTGTTTCCACTATAACAATTTCATTCCCCCACGTCTCAATTTAGATTTCCCCTTCTCCGGATTTTTTACCCCTCAAAAGTTATTTAGCTGTAGTTTTTAGTTTTGACACCACACGCCACACCTAAAAAACGGCATATAACGTTTTTCTTGTATAGCTTGCTACAAAACGCTGCTTTTCCAACGCTGCTGTTGAACGATTATTTAGTGATCTGAAAAATATCAAAACAGATAAACGCAATAGGCTGGATAATGAAACGCTTGCATCAATCCTCTGTGTAAAATCTGGCTTAAAAAAAACGGGAGTAACTGTATCAAGTAATGAAAAATCAGGTAGAAATACCACACCTTAAGTTTGTGTAATCCAATGCAACTGCAAGCGAATCTAAAAAAATTTGACTTAGCATGAATAAAGTATAACTAAACAATTCGTGTTTTATTTATAGCCTTACCAAAAATATAATAGGAGCTGTATACTTAACTTTTATTCCAAGTCAGTTTACGCTGTCGGCGCATAAGTTTTATTTTAAGCCACAGAATGGAACTAACATTGATAGATAATGTCAAAATTCACCAATCACGTAGCAGTTAGAGCCATCTTTTCTCATCTGGCTAGGTTTTATCTATGATTTCCCGCAATTTCCCCTCATAATAGTCTTTCCCCTTTTCCTTCCCCTCTGGATCCTAATTTCCTCTTAAAAGGGGAACTTCCCCTCAATGTGGAAACACTGGATAGGATAGTTAGTGGTATTCTTTCTTGAAAGGCAATGTACGAGATTTTTGAGCTGCTCAGTACGAGGAAAATCATGCTACGGTTGGCAACACTGGTAGGTAGTAGAAAAAGTAGTACCTACTAACAGTGTTTTTGGTCTTCTGTACGAGGTACGAGGACACAATCATCCTCGTACAATTATGTACGAGATTTTGACACAGAGGAAACAATTAACATGATTTTTGATTGCAGGAACCATTTTAACTAGGATAAACTGTAAATCATTATAAACAATTTGGCGATGGCAATTTACAACTGCACCCAAACAAATACGCTCATATTTCCAGACTTTCTAGTCGTTTACAATAAAAATGTAATAAAAAAAAATACCGTTATCAAAGTCATTTGCACTGTATCCTGTGTTAAACAAAACTTCAACAAAAAAAGATGATTAAAATTTGACTAAAGTATAAAATTTTACTATAAAAACTATCGTAGTTTGATGAATTCATTATGAATGTAAGCGGGTTAACTACGAACCTATTATATGTTGTAAGAACACCAACGTTTCATCCCTAACGAGGGACTTCATCAGGGTGAGTGCGGCACTCACCTTTTTTTTGTTGAAGTGTCCGATCACTAGAAGGTCGTTAAGTGATAAAACCAAATTTGCGGGTTCATACCCGCAAATTTGGTTTTGGCTCAACAAAGAAATCTAGTTTTGGCTCATGCCAAAACTAGATTTCTTTGTTTGACCAAATTATTCATCAACCTATATGCTGCTTTTTTATTCATTATTTTGTTTTAGAAGTTGAAAGTTTATTTTTTTATTTAAGTTTTTGTGTTTTTTTGTGCTTACCTGCTTTCAAATGTGACCATCTAAAATGCAAAAAAACGGCTTGCTGAAATGCAACCGTCTCTAAGAGTTGTGAGGTGGTTCTCCTCCTATGTCAGGAATAGAACCCAACGTATTGCTTTAAATGGATACACCTCTAAGATCATTAAAGTTACATCTGGTGTAGCCCAAGGATCCATACTTGGACCACTGTTGTTTGTTCTTTTTATTAATGACATTAAAAGCTGTTTTAAGCACACCCAGTTCTTACTCTATGCTGATGACCTAAAAATTTTCCGTAAAATCACTTCAGTCCAGGATTGTATTTGTCTGCAGGAAGACCTCGACCGCCTTACCACATACTGCATAGAGAACAAACTACATCTCAGCTTACCTAAATGTAAATCCATCACTTTTTCTAAAAAACTCAAGACTATAGGCTTCACCTATTCTTTATGTAACTCTCCGCTTGAAAAGGTACCTATTATTAAGGATCTAGGTATATTAATTGATTCAAAGCTTCACTTTGATGCTCACATTGAGAATATAGTTAGTAAAGCTTTTAAGCTTTACGGCTTTGTTATGCGTATATGTGTTCCCTTTAAAAGGCCAGAATCTTACCTTCTTCTCTATACATCTTTAATAAGATCTCAGCTTGAGTACGCTACATCTGTATGGAATCCTTTTTATGATAAATACGACAATCGCATTGAAGGCGTACAGCGTAAATTCTTGCGCTCTACAAACTACCGATGCTTCCGTTCGAGGTCCTCTTACGATCAACTACTTTGGAAATACTCACTTCCTTCATTGAAACAGCGAAGAATGCTCCTTGATCAACTCATGTTATATAATATCTGTCATAATAAGTTCGATTGTAATAGTTTAGTCAATCAAATTTGTGTACATGTACCATATTGTTCACGCCCAATCAGAGAGAACCGTAAACGTGCGTTTTTCGCTCCTACTCCTTGCAAAACGAACGCAGGTATGCGAGCTCCATTGCATAGAATGACAAAAGCTTATAATGAGTACTTCTCTGAAACTGATCTATTTGCTACTTCACCTGCATTATATAAGAAGGCTATCAAACTTATCATGTCATCTGATACTAATTTAGAATAAGATTCTAACTGTAATGTTCTTCTGTGCAATTATCAAGATCTATATAAATGTATAATTTAGAAATAATTATTTCAAATGCCAAGTGTTCAGTAACGTTCACTAACATCACCCCCTTTTTAATAGTAACCTGTGGATAACGGGGCTGGTTACACTTTTAGAAATAAGTTAACTTAAGTACATTTAATTAATATATAAGTGTGATTGTTTGTTATCCCTAATAAAGAAAAATAAAATAAAAAAAATGAAATAAAGTAACAAACTGTAACCGCGGGAGTATTTTATAACGAGTAACAGTTACATACATATTCGACGGTAATTAACGGCTAAGTTACTTAGCCGTGTTCTTGAGTAGTAATTGAATTTAAATTTAACTAAACCCAACTCTGAAAATGGCGTTATCGAACTTAAGTTGTGTAAATTATTATTCTGAAATGTTAAAATTAAAGTGTTTCCTAAACAAAAACATAGTAGTTGGATAAGCAATCCATGTTAACTGTTTTTTAGTGCTGGAAATACTGGTCTGAATTATATTAATATAAATACAAATAAACAGCCTAGTCTGAATTTTTCTAAAATGAATAAGCTTGTTAAAGAAGGAAATAAGGGTCAATTAAAATAAAAGAGTAAGTTTTAACACTTTAATTAAAATTGCCTTCTTACAGTTTACCGTAATCAATTTAAAAAGAGAAAAGTACAACTATTCCAAAATAAATCTTTAAGATTACCTTATTAAGAAAAGATGAGACCGTAGTCGACCAGGCATCTTATGGAAACTATGCCTCTGGAAGAACCAAGATCCAAATACGCAGCAATATCAGAGTCGGTACGTGGAATGTGCGAGGTCTTCGGGACGAGGTTTAACTCCACATTCTTGACCATGAGCTTGAGCGATGCAACATAGACATCACGGGTCTGAGTGAGACGCATTGGAAGGAGAGCGGACACCGTAATAAAAAATCCCAGCCTAAATCACCTCTAATAAAACGACTACATTGGATGTCTACCGACAGCTGGCACATGGTTGAGCGCCGGAGAGGACTGAAGGCCGCTGGAACAGCTGTACAGGAACTAAATCATCTCAATGCTGAAATCCAAAAAGCTTGCAGAAGAGACCGGAATGCAGCACTCAATAAAATCTGCGAAGAACTAGAGCGACATTCAGAAAAGTTCGAAACTAAAGATCTTCACATGAAAATAAAAACTATCACTCGCCAATTCAAACCAAAGACTTGGGCAATTGAAAACAAAGACGGTACGACAGTAACAGAGATAAAAGAAATTGTCAATACGTGGAAAGAGTATTGTGGATCTCTGTTTACTGACCCAGACTCATTAAAGTCAGCTAACGGTTTAGTTTTATTGTCATTACAAGTAACCGTTGTATAAGCTTGCATAATACGTAAAAATTTAGACTTAAATACTTTGCTAAGCTGGTTTAACCGTATTTTAGTGTTTTAAGGTGAAGTAACCGTATTCTAGTAATGGAAAACCCCAAAAATGATGTAGATAGTGGTGTAGGTGGTCTCTTTATCTCAGCACTGACAAAAGATAGAATTTTTTTAACCAGACTTGACTATAGAGCAAAAGCTGCGTTATGGTGTGGTACACAAAAGTCGAATTTGACGAAATGTCACTTAACGGCCTTTTAGTGATCGGACGGCAGTGCGGCTCACGTCTCACGTCGCGCCCGTACCGCCTCTATGCTCTCACTGAAACGTTGGTGTTCTTACAACATATAATAGGTTCGTAGTTAACCCGCTTACATTCATAATGAAATTATAAAATTTTCTATAATAGGTTACATACACTTGAAATTTGGCAAACTTGTTTAGAAGCTTAAATATACTAGAAAACTGGATAGTTCTGGAAATATTAAATTATATTCTATGGTTCGAATTGATAACCTCCTGTTTTCAAGTTGGTTAAAAACATAAGAAACCGGCTGTAAACGGCACACTTCTTGGTGCAGAGAGCGCAAAAGGTCCAACACGAGCTGCAATTTTTATGAAAGAGGAGGAAACTGGCAATAGTTCATGTCATCGTGTCAAACGCCCTAATTTCAATAGTTTTACATGTATTTATTTTGATTTAAGCACATTTTAGATCCTTGTTCATTGTACGAGGTTTGAAAGGCAATGTATGTACGAGATTTTTGAGCTGCTCAGTACGAGGAAAAAAATCTTATGGTTGGCAACCCTGAGTACTAACTAGCCGCCCCGCGCCGGGCGATTGATTGTTCTATTCCTCGTAGTGGTTATATTCTCTTTGCTATTCCTTAGATTAGACAAAAATAATATTGTGATTGGAGTGTAATGATTTGGTTTCAGAAGCTACGATGAAGTCGTACGAAGAATCCACTAGGGAT